>OU744732.1:32015949-32266833 GCA_916613615.1 Steromphala cineraria
AAGATGAGTTTGATATGATTGAACTCATCATTAAACTCCGACTCTACAATAACAAGGTGCTCATTGACCAGTGGATCAGCTCGGATGATAAGAACTCCAATGTCAACATTATTCAGGTGAGGGATGTGTTTACAGCCTTTATAATGAGATATACCTCAAAAACTTTCTCTACCTACAAACCCTCCCGTATGTTAAGATCATCTGACTCACCACTCCCCACTCCTCTCTCTACCACACACTAAGACTAAACTTGCAGACAGATCGTTCTCTGTCCTTGCCCCAAAACTTTGAAACTCTCTACCTGCTGATCTGAAGAAATCCCCAAGCACAGAGTCGTTCCGCAAAGGACTCAAAACCTTCCTCTTTAAGGAAGATTACAATCACTAGACTCCTCTTCACAGCGCTGGTGAGCAACTCAAAAATTGGATACCGAGGCACTATACAAAAACATTATCATCATTATTATTATTATTATAATATCACATTGGTGAATCCAGAGGGGGGATGCTGGGGTGCACATCCGCTTGCGACACCAAATGGGCGCACCCTCCTGAAACGATAATCCTGTATCCACCCATGTATCACACTAACATAAAAGCATCAGTAGCACATATCTTTAAGTATAGATATCACATGAAAAAAAAAATAATGATATAAATTGCAAGACAATGTTAAAAATGTGAGGAAACAGTGCTAAGAAATGCACCTTCATCTTAGCGTGTGGTTTGTAATTAATTTTGTTGATTTTGAAAAGAAATACATCACTCGGTAGAAAAATCATTCGTTGAGAGTTTATCAGATTTCTATGTTTTAATTAACAACAAAATATTTGTTTCGACATACTAGATTCTAATGTTGTGGTAAAGTGATGACAACGACATAAGAATCTATGTCAAAACTTCGTTTTCACAGAATAAAGAAGTTGATTATTAATAAAAATAATCTTCCTTTTTGATTATCACAACAACTTCTAGAATGTCAATCAAAGAATACATGTATCTCTCACAATACAGAACTTCATGAGTTATGAGTTACCATTTAAGAATATTTTATGAGAGCTTCAACTACATGTATAATGAATAATATTTTTAAATAGACATCTCTCACAACACAGAACTTCATGAAGTATGAGTCACCTTTCCAATAAATTTTATGAGAGCTTCAACTACATGTATTAAAAGTAATATTCATATACTTTCATTCATGTATATTTTCACCTTTGATAATACTATCTTACATATACAATTGCAGATATGATGACCACCCCTGAACCATAAAACATTTCATAACTGTTATTTCATATTTGCAGCTTGATCAACCAGACCTGGGAATGCCGTCAAGAGATTACTATTTAAAGGGACGGGACGACTCCTCGGTGTTAGCCTATGAGAAGTACGCTCGTGATGTCGCCATCATGTTTGGTGCTAACGAATCAACGGCAGAGAGGGACATTGGCAGAATTGTGGACTTCGAGACAGAACTAGCTAATGTGAGTGAATGTTTATAATTGTTAATATTTTTGGCTTTATTTAGAAAATTGGATAGCAAAAACTCATGTTATGTTTTCAGTTCTAGCATTGTTTCTGTAAAGGTGCTGCCCACCCTTTTTTCTGCAATAAAATATAATTTTTGAGTGACTTCGTGAAATAATGGGCCATGACGTCAATGACAATTGGCATGGCCTTTGTCGAGCATTTTCACAGCAAAATATTTATTTATTTATATGAAAAATAACTTAATGCAGTTAAAGTCGACATACTAGAATAGTAACAAATTAGCTCTAACCATCATCTGTTTTGCAATAAAGTACAGTTTTGCTCTGAACTATATTTTAATAATTTTATATTCTGAAAATTGCCAAATTCATGTTCGGTGACCATTTGGAAGAGCCCTTTGCTGTGGTAACAGTGTGACGTGATTAAATCTCACTCTTGAACTTGACGTAACTCGAGTCTCACTCTTGAACTTGACGTAACTCGTGTTGAAGGTTATTGCCACTCAGTAGAGGGTTTATCTCACTCTGTATCATATAATAAAATCATGTCTTTGTTTTTGAGCCTAGATATGTCTATTGGTGAAAGTCTAGAATACTGTTTTCATTAATTTTCAATTTTGTGTAGTATATGATCATATTTGTATGAAATGTTAGAATTCAGCCCCTAGGTCTGATTTTTTGCTACTCACCTTTGGCTCTTGGCATAAGACTATGCTCGGGTTTGATATATCCCTATGTTACCCTCAAAGAAATGTTATAACTTATAATGTCTTCTATATTTATTTCAGATCACAATACCGAGAGATCAGCGCCGTGACAATGAACAGCTCTACAACAAGATGACGATAGCTGACCTTCAGACACGAATACCTGGGGTAGGAGGAACATCTATTCTCCATGAGAAGATCTTATAATAGACAATACAGTAGTACCTATTCTCTCAAACTGAGCGACAGGGTTAAGCAAGTATTTTCAAGATTGAATTAATCCTTCAGGCCAATCAATCATTTACTTATTCAACAGAAATTATCAAATTCTTTCAACCAGACTTCCTGAACTTGTTTGACCATAAGAAAGGTATTTTATGTATGCTTCAAGCATTAGAGGAATCTGAGTCATTTAGTGCCAGGGTTTTGTTTTATAACAAATGCTATAGTTTTTAGTTTCTACCACTCATTTGCCTTTGCAGTTTCGGGCTGTTGACATTTTAAGATGCTGATCTGTCTCTTTTCATTAGTTATTCCACATTCTATTTTCAATATATATATAATTATAGGATATCTAACGAGCTTCCCCTTTCATATCAAGTTTATGTCCCTCGTGAAATAATTTTGCTTTGTCACGAGCCTTGGCGAGTGACAAAACAAAATTATTTCACGAGGGACATAAACTTGATATGAAAGGGGAACGAGTTATGTATCCTATTTATTACCAACTTGCATTTCAAACAATTTATTGCTTTTTTAAATAACTTTTTATTATGCCTATAAAGAGACGAAACGGCGGATGAATATCAAACCACGTCACAGCCTCAAATATTATACTATTACGACGTCAAATATTCACATTTCTTATTTCTACGCTACGTTAATTCATAGTGTCT
The DNA here is from genome assembly GCA_916613615.1 of Steromphala cineraria. Lineage (NCBI taxonomy): Eukaryota > Metazoa > Mollusca > Gastropoda > Trochida > Trochidae > Steromphala > Steromphala cineraria. The sequence continues at coordinate 32,019,048 of OU744732.1, forward strand.
GGTGAAATGTAAGTTATAAGCACTTTAGTCATGAAAGAAGCGTACGTGAAAATAAAATCTCACTGCACGAGAACAGTCAGAATTATCTTTCTTTGATCAACGGCATGTCATGACGGCCGCCATTTGTCTACACAGGAATCTTTTCGTCAAATTGTGTAAACAACCGCCTTCAAAGTAAGTTTAAGATGCTTACCATTGTTCAAACGCGTTTTGTTTTGAAGAAATGTTTTCTAAAGAATATTCAGTTGTCTTTATATTCTATAGATAACAAGCAATGTCTGTCTGTGTCATTTTGGAGCGACATGGATCAAATTAATGAAGTTCGGTGATCAAATTGTGCTGAATTTAAACCCTTTTGTGTTCATGTGAGCCTTGAGATATCAGTTAGATGTTTTATTGTAATTCTTTTGTCCTCCGATTTATTCCTTAACAATTCGGTGAGGAAGATTTAAAAGATAAACTGAAAGTTTGAAGAATATGACTCCGACTCACTCAGTTCCATTTGAATTTGTGAATGAAAACACGTTCGCTTTATGAATGAATAAAGTAGTCCGGACAATGTCAAAGTTCACCGCAAGCCAATCAAATCACTTTGAGATGTTATGACCCATATGTGTCATAACAAATTATTATGAATCCCCTTTACAAAGTACGACGTGGGTAATAATAACATTTTACTATCAGTTTGTTCTAAGGTACATTTCACTTTCGGTTAATTCTACAATTTAACATTTTTTTTTTTCTGCCTCTGATGATCAACTATTCTACTTTTGATTTTCAGGATATATATCACATTCTACTTCCAGTTTATTCTACATTCAACTTGCAATTTGTTCTAAATATTACTTTCAGTTTATTCTACATTCTTCATCATTTTTACCTACGGTACATTTTTTTTCCAGTAAATTCTACATATTACTTTCTGTTTATTCTGCATCTAAACATGCCTTTCTGCCTCTTTTGTTCATGATCAGTTATTCTCTGTTCTTTTTCATTATATTCTACATTTTACTTTCAGTTTATTCTACATTTTACTTCAATTTATTCTACATTCTACTGTTAAGGTATTCTACATTTTACTTTTAAGGTATTCTACAATCTACTTTTAAGGTATTCTACATTCTACCTTCAGTTTATTCTACATTCTACTTTCAGTTTGACTGGCTGCGGTACCTGTCTCTGATCTTCAGTCATGTCAATCTCACCATCGATGCATCAGAGGAGATTGTTGTGTATGCTCCAGACTATTTGGTCAACATGGTAGAAATCTTGCAACGCTGGGATAAGAGGTGAGACAATTCAGTGTCATTCAAATTCAGTGTATGAAATAAGCCTGAATAGTAGTCAGCCCAAAAGTGTTTTTTGTGTGTTTATCTTAAAGGTAAAATTGAGGTAATATCTGGAAAAGTTACCAGCCTTGTCCAAAAGTAACAAGGTTCTGGGCTGACGGACGGGCCTTATTTCATACACTGTCAAATTTAACTTTCTCTTTACAGTGTGTAAATATTGATAAAAAATCTATGAAAAATTAATGCCATTTTTATATTAAAAACATTTACACCAGTTTATAAGTTGAAAATGAAAAATGTTGCTTTAACTCAATTCTTTCTATCCATCCATCGCGTTAATATGTTAAAATTGTCAATTAAGAAAAAATTGGACTTATAAACTAGTTCATAAACTGGATGACATAAACAAATTTAGAATCAAAATAAAATAAATTAATAGAAAAGCTTCTAAAATCTCTGACATGACAAGAAACTGTAGCTGTGGGAGAAATGCATTTCAGTGCAAATTACTTATTTATTAAAATTATAATTGTGTTATTATCAGTGAAGAACTTTTATCGAAACTTAATCATCCAATCATTACTGTAAATTGTCAATACATTGCAATATTTAATGTTCGATCTATTCTGACATCAGAGTGATTGCCAACTACTTGGTATGGAGAATCATGATGAACAGAGTCACCAATCTGCCGGACGAACACAGGAACGTGCGCAAAGATTATTACAAGGTGAGCTACTTGTCAGTTTGATTGAATCAACAACACAGGAATAACAAACATTTGGTGACTGAGCTTTTGAGAGAGCAGGCCCAGTTCTATGGAACTCTATCCCTAGTGACATCAAGAATTGTACAACCATCTGGTCTTTCAAGCAAAAACTCCTCTTTGCAAAAGCCTACTGCTAATGAACAAACTCTGTTGGAAAAGGCGCTATAGAAATGTCTAGTTTTATTTATTATTTATTGTTTATAAACTCTAAGTAGGGTTGTGATATTGATACATTGAGAATCTTGATTCTTGATCTGACAACTCTAAATAGAGTTGTTACGATATATTGATACAGTGAGAATCTTGATTCTTATCTGACGACATGAGTATTATGATACGATATCTGTATCGTAATATGTATAATTAAAAGTCAACCGACTCCATAACATGTAATATACGTCATTCTGGCATTTGGCGGATAACTTCATGTTGTTGACAGTTTTTCACTTTTCTTTAAATTTGAAATAAAAATTTATAATTTTTGTTCCAGAAAATCCTCGGATCCAAGGCTGAGAGAGCAAGATGGCGAGACTGTGCGACGTACGTTAATGAGAATATGGGCAATGCTGTTGGCAGACTATTTGTAGAAAAACATTTTGATGAAGATGCAAAGAGCATAGTAAGTACAATATAGTTGAAGAAGAACAAGTTCTTATTGATAGTCAACCTCCAAAAGAACTTGTTCTTCTTAATCAACCAGCTTCTAAATGCCTCACAAAGAAGTTACAATATAGTTATTCTCAATATTTTGTGATATTTCATAAAGTGCCTTTGTCTTAGTTTTTAGTCTTTAATTGGATTTTGGATTATGTTTTTCGTTTGGATGGTTAAGGTCAGTCAATCATCAATTTAAAATATTTTATCATCATCAGATTTGATAACCAAACTACATTAACAATTGATAGATTGATTGATTCTCAACATCATAGGAGCTGTTTACTATGTATGTAATCTCATATATTTAAAAATAATACTTTAAGATAATCTTTTATAATATTCCAGGCTTTAGAAAAGATCCACAATATAAGGGAAGCATTTTACCAAGTTTTGGATGTTATTTTGAATAATATATTTTTTACAATATTCCAGGCTTTAGAAATGATCCACAATATAAGGGAAGCATTTTACCAAGTTTTGGATGTTATTTTGAATAATATATTTTTTACAATATTCCAGGCTTTAGAAATGATCCACAATATAAGGGAAGCATTTTACCAAGTGTTGGATGAAGCTGAATGGATGGACTCAAAGACAAGGATAGTTGCCAGGGAGAAGGTAGGTTTTAAAAAAATAAGATTAAAAAAATCTTCGATAACATAAAATATCACAATTTAATCAATACTTTCCTCTTCTGCTTGTGCATCTTTGTCAACCACCTTATGCCTGATAAATGGACAAGTAATATAATTGGTTTTATATTACTTATATAACAAAAGTCAACAAAATCTGGAATGTATATTGAAGAACTAGAGTAGCCAAAATCATCATATGTTATCAAAAAAATCCTAGTTTGACCCTGTAGTGTTATAGTTGAAGTACAGAAGCCTGAGTCGTTTGATGTTAAAATAATTCAGGCCTAAAACTATACTTTTTTGCAAAACACATGATGGTCAAGGGTATATCTCTACTATTCTAGTATGTCGATTTTTACTTTTTTAGTTAATTCTACTTAATTAAAAATAAACCTTAATTTATTTAGTCATTTTTGTTCGTGTTTTCGTTTTTGTTTGTTCCTAGTGACATCATAACACAATTGTTATTGACGTCATTGACCATTGCTTTCTTACATCACTAGATATCTATACTTTATGTTGAAATAAATGTCGGGCAGCGACTTTTGATGTTTATTGAAATAATACTAGAATATAACACAAATATTTATTGCTAAATGTATCTGATACATGCAATAAATAAAAATTGTTGAATTGACAACAATTGCATTTGATAACAGGCAGATGCAATCGCAGAGAAAATTGGATATCCAGAGTTTATTTTGAATGATACAGCCCTTGATGAAGAATACGCCAATGTAAGTACTTATCTTTTAGTTTACCTGTTAACTATTTATGATTTATTTTATAATTCAGATTGTTGGATAATTTTAACTTTGCAAACCAGATTAATGAATATAAGAGTCTGCAAAATAACAACCTACAATATAATCATATTGAGATATATAAGTTAAAGAAGAAATTATTATTCTAAAAGAAATCTACAAATAAAAAATATTTAAATAAAAAGTAAGAAATTGTATGACTTCCTTTTAAATACCAAAGAATTACATAACCGACTGATACATCAAAGTTTGATTTTTTGAAAAATTCTTGTATTGTTGTAAAGCACAAATATGATTAATTTTTTTCAAATTTGTTTGTATAGGTAAAGTTTTACAAGGACAGATACTTTGAAAATGTTATGGCAAACATCAAACACCTGGCACTGAATAACTTCAAGAGACTACGGCAACCAGTGGACAAGACAAGGTAACTCTCTACACCCTTTACTGTTTTAAACTTTTTTTTTTTTTGCTATTCTTGTATTATTTTTTAAGACTTTTAAAAAGGGCGGTGACATTTTTTTGGGAAATTTTATCTCTTAAAATTTCCACTATAATGGCGGACAAATTCATTTACTTCGTTTACAGATTTTGTAAGGCAAAACATCTTCAGACAGGGGTTAAAAAAGAGCAGTTGTGTTCTTGTGTAGATCAATCCACCACTCCACTGTTATGAGTATTTGGTATTTCTCAACAATTAGTTTTTTTCAAATAGTATCCTTATCACATTTACAATGTTACATTTTGTGAAAATTTAAAAAAAATATAAATAACTAAAGATCACAATGAAAATCTGTTTTTCAAATTGAGATGCCTCTCTTTCTTCTCACAAAAAGTACAAAAAAAGGAAAATAATTTCTAACTTTGCAAATTTTCACGAACATTGTTTCTGATTCGATGTACTTTAGTGATATATCAAGAATTTGTTCACTTAAACATATCTTACATTTTTCAGGTGGTCAACGACTCCAGTCATAGTAAATGCATTTTACAGTTCAACAAAAAATCAAATCAGTAAGTTTTTGAAATTCTTTCAATTATACATTTGATTTATTAATCTTAATTGTTTATTAATTTTTTGTAATAACACATAACTTAAATCTAAGTACAGATTAATTTAAAAAAAACATTACTTTAAAAATTCATCCTATATTTAGATATATATTCAAACATGCCTTCATCATAATTTTTATTTTCTAGTGATACCAGCTGGAATTCTGCAGCCACCATTTTACAACAAGGGTTACCCAAAGTAGGTTTATGTCACTGTTCCTTCATATACTACTAAAACAAAAGAAAGACAGATGATTGTAATATACAAGTATCAATGTAAACAAGCACTATTTACCACTGTGTATAACCGTACACCGGAACTAGCGAGGTGTACGGCGGAGAAATGTTGCTAGCGAGGAGCGTGATCGCAAACGGGATCACTTAAAAAGCAATCATCGCCGTTTCATCAACTTTTTCTATGTTATTATCATGTCAATAGCTTTCCGAGACATAACTATTTAATGTCATATCCTGTTCATAGTCAGAGATAGCAAATATGTTACTAACAACAGCATTACTCGCAACTGTCATTGTTTCTGTCCCTTGGATACAGAATGACAAGCACATACATTCTACTAAGTATGTGTGCTAAAATTACCACATGATGTTGATTATTTGAAAGTTATGAAGTAAAATATTACCTAACTTTCGATTTCGGCTCCTCGCTAGCAACATTTCTCCGCCGTACACCTCGCTAGTTCCGGTGTACGGTTATACACTGTGTTTACTACCATATACTGAAAATAGAAGTTCATAATTTTCTTGATACAAGCAATATATGATATCATATTAATTTATTTTACACCATTTTGCTACGTCAGTGTATATGTCTACATGTAGGGATTCAAAAATAGATATCCATATCCTCATATTACTATAGTAATTATTCCAAAGTAGTCTTCTGTACGACTTTTCAAACTAATTGGAAAGCCTTTAACTATTCCTCCTCTATGAAATCAGTAACAAATATCTTTTAAGCCTGATTTCTCTCTTGTAGTGGTCAAAACTCATCATTTTCCTAACATATGTGCTTAAGCTATGTTATACAATTTTAATTTTCTTAAAATAAATTATGAATTTCTTACAGATCTCTGAACTATGGTGGAATTGGAATGGTGATCGGACATGAGATTACTCACGGCTTTGATGACAGAGGTAATGTACACTTTACAAATTACAAATCACATACTGACTTACTTTTAGGATAGCTCATTATATTTCTCCTTCAAAATGTTTCTCAGCATCATAGTCAGTGAAAGATAAGTTTGAAATTCAGCGGGAAGAAGTCACATTGGAGACTATTGAAAACAAAACTGTTATCATAATGTGTCATGGTGAAATAATCATTCCTACTTGCATTGGCTAATGGAAGAACCCTGCATCAAGTTATCATTAGATGTTGAACAATGTAATTTTTGAGTACAGGATGTACCAGTCTAAGTAAACCTAGCCTCAATATTACCCCTTTCACTCCTATAGTGAGTCTAGAAAGGTCTAGTGGATGGTAGCGTCAGCCTACATATGGAATTTACCAATCATGGATCGTCTTACCAGGCCACAATAGTCTTCGCACGTTAAACGTTGGGGGCTCATAGGTCGCAGAAAGGTCAGCTGACGCAACCCTCTACTAGACCTTTCTAGACTCACTATAGGAGTGAAAGGGATAATATTGAGGCTAGGTTTACTTAGACTGAGGAAGTACAGGCCTTTATATGGGCCAGCAATTGACAAACTGGAAAGTGACTGCCTGAAAGAACAATTCCTCTAGGATGATAATTCACATTGTACGTCTGTAAAGCAGCCCTTGACTAAGATGCTAGGCCAGAAATCTTCGATATTATTAATTTTTAATTATTCAATATTACCAGGTCGTCAGTTTGACAAGGACGGCAACCTGATCCAATGGTGGGATGACCACGTGATTGACAAGTTCAAGGACAGAGCCCAGTGCATCATTCAACAATACGGCAACTTCACTGTAGATGAGGTTAACATGAAGGTGAGTCGCGAGAGATGCGGTTACATGTGGATGGATGGATGGTTAATGGATGGATGGATTGATTGGTGGATTGATTGATGGATGGATGGATGGATTTCCTATTCTCAACTGCAGGAGAGATCATAAAGAATTTTTTTTTTTTTATGTGGTATGCATTTTGAGATTAGCTACCCAAACTTATCTCCCTTTCATCTAGTTTTACCTATCAATATGTATGTAATGTTTGTAGGTCAATGGAATTCAGACACAAGGAGAAAACATAGCTGACAACGGTGGTCTGAAGGAGGCTTACATGGTGAGTATTGAGTATTGAAGGATGTGCCTACTTATGATAACATTGTCATCAGAAGCTCCTTGAATTTATACAATAGATAATGATTTAAACTGGAAAGGAGACAAATGAGACAATATAAACCTATAACCATAATTTCAATTTTTATTAGTGACAGAGTAGATTGGGTGAGAGAGGGTAAATAAGTTCAACCATTACACCCCTGCTGGATAGCCACTGTTATTGTTATGTATTAGTCTTATATATGTTATATAGCAATGTTATATGGCACTTCATTGCTGGTCACACTCTATGTATGCGAACATACACAACCAAAATTTGCTGTGTAACCAGTCGAGTGAATAAACTCAGTAGTTTGCTGTCTGCCAACTTGTGTCGACATTGAAGTGAAACCCTGGTGACTGTATGAAGTATGAATACAACAGTTCTTATCCAAACTGTTATGAAGAATATTACTGAACTTGTATGATCATCATTTTATAACTTGTGTTGTATGATAATGAATATCATGATGATCCAGGCATACAAGAAGTGGGCGACCAGTAAAGACATCGCGGAGGAGAGACGACTCCCTGGACTGGTTCATCTTGATCACTACCAGCTCTTCTTCCTCAACTTTGCACAGGTGGGTGACTGTGGCAGGGGGAGGGTTAATATCAACAAAATTAAGCTCTAATACTATGTAGGAGGGTATAAAGTGACCACTTTTTCCTATTTGTAATCTTTTTGATTGTATGGAACCAAGAATGCATAATGTATGAGTTGAATAAACTGGGAACCTTTTTCTCAAAAACAAGGACGTCCTCATTTGACCTTCATCAGTGTATCCATGATTGTTTCTAGAAAAAAAAGAAATGGCCACCTTTCTTGAAGCATGCTTGTATGTCCTGATTGTCAATGGAAACAATATTCAGATTAATTCAAGCAAAAGTCCTCAAGCAAGTTTTACATACCAAATTAGGGTATTCAACTCAATGTTTTATCCTGTAAACTAAGAAATCTATGTGAATCTTTGTTGTAAGTAAAATTTCATAGAAATTATTATAGACGTTTCCCTTCTGTGCAGGCATGGTGTGGTTCTATGAGACCAGAAGCAGCTATCAACAGGCTTAGAACCGGAGTCCACAGTCCTGGCAAGTTCAGGTAATAGTCAAAATACCATATTCGTCCTATTAAGCGCCCCGGGCGCTTAGCTTTAAAAAATCCAAAGGGGGCGCTTATTAGGATACCCCAGAAAGGGGGGCGCTTATAAGGAAAACATTATAGACAAGCTAAACTAGCACTTGTCGGGATTCTGAACGAGAATGAAAGTAGGTCGATCGTTGAAATTCAGTGCAACTACACATTCTCAGGCCCGGATAAATAAAAACTATTGGAAAAGCAGTAGAGTTAGGCCATTTTACGTATGAAGGGGAGGGGGGGGGGGGGGGGGGGGGGGCGCTCTGTTATATGGAAATTTGTAATAGGGGGCGCTTATTAGGGAGGGGGGCGCTTAATAGGACGAATACGGTATCTATAACTTTATCATAAGTTGACAATCTTTGATTCTTTTTATATCTTTATTGAATTAAAATGTGTCAAAACAACAATTGTTATTATGTTGAGATGCCAAATATATGAAAGTCAATGATTCTTTTGATATAGGTTGAATTCTTACAATTTTCATTTATTGAATAACTTACAAAGTGTTGAAAACTTTTGAAAATCCCACTTCTCTCATTCCTTCCATCAATTAAACAACGCTCTTAAAGGGGCAGTACTTGTTCACACAAAATGGCCGCCAATGGATTTTAGGCGAATCTTCATACTTTGTCCTCTGACTATGGATAATTGGTTTGTGTTTTGAGATTTTTGACACTATCAGAATAATACATTTAGCATAAACGTACACTTATCAGTGAAAATTTTAAAATATAAAATTATCAAAAAACGTGCTACTGCACCTTTAAAGTGCCAAATCACACTACCATTGACATGAATAAAAGTTAAAAGATATACAAATAAGAGATTCTAAAGATCAGAAGAATGGTATCAGAAATATTTTAGAAACTGCTATTTTAGACATTAAACCCTGCTGTGATTGAGTTAAGCATGAAACTCCAACATGTCATCTTATTCAGAATAAGGTCACGGTAAAATTGAAAGTTCTTTCACAAATCATTATAAGACAAAAAAATGTAATGTACAGATCATGTCAGACATGCATTTTTCATCCTGATTGTTGTTCAGAACATGTCATTAGATATCATCTTTCAAAATGAAAAAGTGAGTCGTTGCAGAGGCAACAAAATCCCTGTTTTGAAATAACATCGCCAAAAAATAGGCCTGTCCCTATAGGATCAACTCCCTGCTTCCTCTAATTGATAAATTCACCTTAAAATTCCTTGAATCACCATTGACATTTATCTTTCACGATCTTTTCATAGTGTTGTGTGTTATTTGACAACTTAGAGTTTTAATTAATTGCAATCATTTTCATGGCAGGTTGATAAAAACCTTTACAGAACTAAAAGAAAGTCATGTCTTTTTAAATATGTAGTCAAAACAGAGTTTTAATCAAATGCATTATTGCAGAGTGAAAGCAACTTTACAGAACTTGAAGAAAGTCATGTCTGTAGTCAAATCGATTTTCAACAAATTTCAATAATTGTCATTGCAGAGTGATAGGAACCTTACAGAACTCAAAGGCGTTCAGCAAGGCGTTCAAGTGTCCTCTCCACTCCAACATGAACCCTCCTCACAAGTGCAGTGTCTGGTGATCCAAGATGGCCGACGTTGACGTCTGCTTGGACTGTTTTCAAGGAGAACTACAGTATCCAATTATTTGGAACGCTGCAATTGGAGGATGGAAGTGGCAGTGAGTTTTGGGCACTTCGGCCACACGGAAAGATGGAAGAATTGAGAGTACAGAACCCCCTGTACTGAAACGAATTTTGGATGTTGGAGACCCTTGGTTTGATACTACGAGTGACTGTGATATCTATAGTGGATGTAGGAGGTAGCTTGTGTAAGAAAACCTTGCTGACTAGTTGAGTTTTTACTGGTATCATTAGTGAGAAATACAATTAACTTTTGTTTCTTTGTTTTATTTGTGAATATTATAGAAAAATCATTTTGATTTCTTCATGTTTTCTTCATTTATGGTAAGAAAAGTACTATGTCAAAGATATTGGAACACAATATCCTTTTGCATAGTTTTCTCCTTTTTGAAATATAAATTGAATAAAGTCGTTGGAGTATAGATTATTTCTATTTTTCTTGTGAACACAACTAAATGTTTTTTAGGGGACCTTCCATTTTTTTTTCGTAATTTTAATAACAACCAACTGAATCTTAAATTAAACAATGTGTTTTCATTAAAATATGACAATACAAAAACATTTCAATTTTAAAAACTTTTATCATATTTTAATGACTATTTCAATATGACTTAAATATATTTTCATAAAATAACATAAGCATAATTTTTCACAAATTTCATACTACCTCTAAACATTAACTGATGTATATTTTTACATTGTTTCATTTTTTTGAGTATAGTTCTGAAATTAGTATGGTTGATGTTGTTTCAGAACTTTATTAAAATTATAATTTTATTTTATTTTGATCATGGTTTTGATTAAATTTTTGATAGGTGAATATGAACCTGTAAGAAGAAAGACACGTGGTTTGGGATTGACAGTGAAAACTGTTTTTGTTTCAAGTTTGACATCAGTCAACATATCTGTAAATAAACAAGGGGGTAAGATACACCCCTGACTTACATCTCATATACCATTAAGACAGTGACTTGTCACTTTCATTTCTGCACTTACATTATGTTCTTAAACAACTTGTTAATGATTGGAGGTTTATATAACAAGCTTTGCAAATGATGGAAGAGTGACTTTCTTTTAATTTAAAAAAACAAAACAAGGACAGTTTACAGTTACAAAAGAGTAAATTTTCAAGTCATGTACCTTCCACAGAATCAAGGACAGCTAGGCTTAAAAGTATCCATAATAGAAATTCTCTATTGAAAAGAAGATAGGTATTAATATTTAGGATTTAACACAAAAATAACCAGAAATTTTCCAAATACACGATTACTTATTTGACAATGTTCTTGTCAAAAACATCAGAATGCTATGGTTTTGTTATGAGGAGTTTTTGCAATGTAAGACAATTTGAAATTGTGTATCATTTCAATGTCTTGCTCAAATGTTTTATTAGCAAAAAGAACTTTAATGAAGGCTATCATTAGAACATATGAGGAGTAAAACACATCGCTACGTGATTTGTTTGAGTTTAGTCAATATCAGATCTTCGAGGACGTTGAAATGAATATCACATTGATGATGTTATGAAGAAATTATGTTTCATTAGAAATAATGTTTTTTGAACATAAGTGCAGAAGATTTGAAAATGGCAGTTTATACTATCATATGCATTTAGTACTTTTATGGAGTGCAATATTTTTTTAACATTACAATTTTTCAAGTAATTTTCATTGTGATTTGTACACTGTTGTGAAATTGTTTTGCACATTTTTTAATATTTTCAACAACTGAAATGTGGAATTGTTTGTCTGTTGGAGTGTAGTTTGTCATTTAATAATTTTGTATTTGTATTTTGATATTTTGTGACAGAAATGTACATTTGTGACGTTTTTTATTTTTTATTTATTTTTCAAACAGTTTACTGAAAGATTGAAAGAAATAAGCTGCTTGCAGCTGCATTGTAATTGGATAACACTATGATAAGCAAAATCAGTATAATATTTTGACATATATTGAGTGTATATGTTAAGTTATAGAGTAAAAAGTTTTTATATTTTTCTTTAAAAAACTTCTTATAATAGAATTTTATTTTGTTTTGTGTGAAAATTGTTAAATTATGATGATTGTTATAATACGCTATGACCACCTGACGAAAAAATTGTTATAAACATTCAACATTCAAAACTTATTTTGTCCAGTATATTAAAGTTCTATTCTTTACAAAAAGTTACAGTCAAAATATTTTTCTCCAGTGTTCATGATAGTCAACCAAAAAATGTTAAAAAAAACTCATGATAATTTGTTAAGGTTCACACAAAATGGTAATTGTCAATACAATTCCCGGACTTTTGAGTTACTAAGAGACTATAAAGTGTTGATTGGAGGGGTGTTGTACATAGCTGGCTGAAACATATACCACATATTAACTGTCTTTAAAGTTAATTTTGATTAAATGTTATCTTCACTTATCTGTTTGAGTTGTCTTTCCTTTATGAAACACAACAGTAACAAGGGCGCTTTTCACAAGAGGAAAGGCTTTCTTTCCAATCTGGCCTCTTTTCATCTTCCTATCCAGATGCACAAGCCATAGAATGATGAAATGTTTTGTAGAGAGTCCTTGGGTAATTGGTATTCTAACTAAATGGTACATTTGGTGAACTTGTAGCCCCTAGGTAGACGGAACCACATTGGCCACAGCCTAAAGCAAAATTTAATATGAAGCCTGATGAGCTACAGAGCCAATGGCTCTATTTTTCTTTCTTCATGTCTTTCCTGAATCTATCAAACGTCAGAAGAATTGCCAGAGCGGCTGTTAGATATTGGAAACATGGAATTTCCACAATGGAAAGATTATCTTTCCAAAGTGATCTCAAAGAGTTGATCAACCTTTTTGTCAAGTGAACTTTGAGACCAAATAGCAACTTGGGCTTATGTTCGGAAACATGGGCGTGTTTTTGGAAATACTCTAAAGTGTCAATCACATTTAATTTTAATCACCAAACAATAAATTAAGGAAACATAATAGGAAGAAAAACAGAGAGCACCGGAACTTTTAATCTCCCGAACAATATACCATTTTAGAATTGAAAGAATGATGAATCCTCCTCAACTGTCTGATAAATATTGGTGTTATATACGGGAAAAGCTACTTTGATAAGTCACACTTACGAATACGTTAATAATTATTAATAATAATAATTATTTCCCGATTTGTAGCCCATGGGCTTCTCAACAAGAGGGCTTGCTTTTGGAAAAGCTTGTATTATATATGTTCATCGTAAGGTGTGACCAATGCTAACATATTCTTGATTTCAGATATTAACATGATTTTAATAAATTTGCTACTTTTGTGTCCCATCAAATTGTTTCACACAGATATCGTATCTTTTGTAATCCAATTAAATCAACAGTACATGTAAGTGACAAAGCTTCTGATTAATAAGCTTTGTTCCAGTCTCACACATCTCAACCATTTGGACCACAATGCTAAACAAACCTTGTGATAAAACCTTACAAAATTATCCCATGTATTGAAGTATATATTAACAGTGTTGAAAAAGAAAAATACAAAGAAGATCTAGATGCATATCAGAAGGTTGTTCAGAAAACTAATGCGATTATCCCATTGTCAAATATAATTGTTCCTATTGACATCATCTAATAATATACAATAGTCACCTACACGGATTTGTGATTCCTCGTGAGCTTGTTAACATTTCTTCTGAAACATTTTGGTCATAAAGTCAATTTCCCCTTTACATTTCGGTGAAAATGATTGGCTGTGTTCTGATGTGTGATTATGTTCTGAAAATATGTTTCAATGATTTTCAGTTTTTAATCTGATCTACCCAATTGCTGTTGTTGTTGAAGCTGGCAGGAAGCTTGAGCACTCCCTTGTCCTGTTTTTAAATTTGAGGATTTCTTCTTGCAAAGAAGTTCATTTTGAATTTTGTAAAAAGAGCCAATCATAGTGAAAGTGTAAACATGGTTTACATAGGTGTTATCTTAATATTCAGACATAAAACAAAGACAATGGGGAGTTCATCAATTATTTATTTATCAAAAGTTTGCACCAATGGCTGTAATGCTGAAAACAAAACATCAACGCCTATGAGACATGCCACAAGTTTCATCATAACATTACAAAAGCAGGCCAGTTTTTTTTTTTCTTATGATAAAGAGTGTGTAAACGGAAATATTTATTTTCCAATTATTCAAACGTTAAAGTCAATGGCAAAAATATAAAATATGTTTACAAGACTAACATCTGTCCAATTAACGATATTGAGCATTTTCATTAGAAAAATAGTACCTTCTTTCCATTCATTTCTTTGGAATACCAGCAGGTTCAGAGTTACCTCCCTTGACCTTCTGTTTTGCAAGAGCAACTCGTGGAGGTGTGGCCAGATTGCGCTGCACCAGATTAAATTTCTTGGTGGCAGAGATGATGGAAGCCTTTGCCCTGGCTTGAGCTGCCTTCTCGAAGTTCTGGACCTCGTGGACATACTTCTTGGCTTCTTTGCACATCGACTGGATCATTCCGGCAAAGAAGAGCTTCTTTGCATCTTGAGGCTTGATGTCTTGGACCATATTGAGAAGCTTGTTGATCTTTCCACTTCGGAGTTCCTCCAACCCTGGCGTGTTGTTGAATACAAGCATCGGGTCCCGTTCAAAAGGCTTCACGGGGTGGCCCATCATTCTGAAATAGTTTCCATTGGTTTAAGGCTTAGTAGCACGTTTTATTAAAATTCTTTCTTCAAATTTCCCCATTAGATTCACATTTAAGCCAAATGGATCATCTTTAGACGATCACATATCTAATTGTATTCGCGACTTTCACAATAATTTTTCGATTTGCATTTGGGTACGCTTCCGGTTTGTTCGTTGTGTAGAATTCCACACAGCGAACAAACCGGAAGCGTACCCAAATGCAAGTCGAAAAATTATTGTGAAAGTCGCGAATTGATCATAACGCAACTGGGGGTTAACTTGGAAATCCTGTCATCAGATTTATTCACCCTAAAGAGGTTTAAATCGAATAATGATACGATATGTGATGCAGGGTTCTTGGATCGGATTTTATGGTCGATTATATATCATTTTCGGATTCTGTGCTCGATAACGATATAAATTTATTTTTCTAGTATGTTTCCCTGGCATGACCTTGAAAACTAGGTCATGGTCACAAAAACTAAAAGGCGTGCAAGTGTTTGTGAGATATTGCGCTAACAAGGTTTAACATTCATGTCTAAAGTTCTTTTTTGACCTTGAAACTTTGGTCAAGGTCACCAAAACTGACAGGTTTGCGTAGTTACCCAATGAAGACTGATACAACGTTTGAAGGCTTTAGGTGCAAGAGTGTGATATCGCGCTAACAAGGCTTTACGCACTCGTCAAAGTCCTGTCGTGATCTTGAAAATTAGGTCAAGGTCACCAAAACCGTCTGGTGTTTGCGTATCTACCCAATGAAGACTGATACCAAGTTTGAAGGCTCTAGGTGGAAAGGTTTGTGAGATATCGCGCTAACAAGAAGCGGGACGGACGTACGTACGGAGCTGAGTACTATGCCCCCCGCTTCGCGCTACGCCCGGCGGGGGACAATAGTCCACACCATAAGTCTGCTGACAGATATATTATGCCCTTATGAGGGGGTCGTTTCACACTGAAAACAACGCTTAGGTTAACCTAACGCCACACTATAACATTACACTGTGAGTTAGCCAAGTGAGTAAAGGTAATAAACTTTTGATGTTCTTGATGAACAAATATGGTACCTACTTTGCCATCATTCCATTGATTGTTGGACATTTGCACATCTTAAGGAACTGCTTGGTGATCCAGAATGGACAGTTCTGACGCCTCTCCCAGATGGAATTCTTGGAGGCGTGGAACTCATCGTCATCACCATCTTCTTCCTCCTCATCATCATCGTCATCATCATCATTGTCATGGTCGTACATGTCGTCATGGTGTTCGTGATGGTGATGCCTGTCCATGTGGTGCAGATGCTGATGGATGTGCTTCATCCAGTCCATCTTCTGCTTCATCCAGTGTTCCCAAGGATTATTGGATCCCTTGAAGGATTTCACCATCTCCACCTTCCCTGAAACCTTCAGGTTGATGTTCTGGTCTGTCGGTTTCAAGACACCGGCGGCAATTTTCTTGATTGCCCTCATCAGAGGTCTACGTCTGAATGGCATGGGGTCTTCCATGTCGTCATAGTGACGTTTCCCGGGCCGATCGTACTCGTCACCATATCTGGGACAGACATACAAAGCACATGAGACATATTGAACTGGTGAGGGCTAGCAACGATGCTGTGAAAAATAGAATCTGTTTGTGTTGTATACGACTTAATCGTGACTTTTACCTGTATCAAGAGATATAAGTTGCACCTTTTACGTTCTACAATAATGGTGGATGGGTGTATTTAAATCTCATGAGGTACAACATATCGACAAAATCTTTATTCATATATCATTCATATCTAAAAACTATCAACATAATGCAAAAAATGTTGAAAACAATATTTGAAAAGTTTGAAGCATCCTTGTGATTTGAATTAGCTGCCTCATCGTCAAACTATGGGCGGTCAACAGCTGAGGTTTTAGTGCTCGCGGTGTTGCCTGATTTGGGCCGGTTAAAAAACCTGTTAGGGACTTGACTTGAAAAATACAAAACTTTGCACTTTTGTTAATTATGTGATATCAAATCTATCAATGTAAAAACGCATGCCTATTAATATGTTTAAACTATGCTTGCGAAAGCCATTTTTCAATTAGTTGATAGACGCATATCTATCATAGTACTTTCCCTAGAATGTACAGTACCCAAAAGTGAGTCATCACTCTTGAAATTCCCATTGACTTGCATGTTGCAAGTATAATTGTTATTGATTGAGTTTTGATCGAATTGCAGCTGAAAGATACTGACAAAATGAGAAATCATCTCAGCTACAAGTACGTATTTTTTATTAATCTATGAGAAGATTTTTAGGAAAACTGCAGCTATTTCATCATCATATATACACTGTAACAGCAAAATATAGCAAACTCATCACATTCAAAATGGCGGTCAATGGGACTGGCGCTTAAAAAGTTGTATATGTGTCACTCAATCAGGAGTTATTAAAAAACTAATCAACCTAAAGATAAATGATAATTACGTAAGCGTAGCAGGAATGATTTCCTAACTCTATGCTATAACAATACAATTGAGAAACTTAAAGTCAATTAATGAATAGTATTCTTGCAACAGGTAATTAACATAGAAGTCTTTGGGAATCTCGCTTATGATTACTCACTTTTGGCCAGGTACTGTACATGTACTACGAAAGATTTAAGTGAACTGATTCTGACCTTTCATCCTCCAATTCGTATTCATCTTCATCACCATATTCATCATACCTCCTGCCATAGTGACATGTTACCATGGGCACGAGACACAGCAAGATCAGGAACTTCATGGCGCTGTTGGAACATAAACATTCTAAATTCAGATCTTGTCACATCTTGAAACACAACGAAAACATTTACTTACGTTCATTAACGCAACTTTTGTGTATTAAGTTTTACGAACAGTCGGCGGGAAAAGAAGTGTTACCAACTTAAATGCAAGATTTGATTCACGAGTTATGAATACATTTGACACATAATTACATCCTCAGAAGCCATCTATCGTAAATAGACAGTCAATAGACAATACGACAGTCATATCGGGGTATTTTCGTGGAAAGAATATTCAAGAGTTCTTATCTGTTTATTCTCATATATGATACCATCTTCCTACGCAGAGCCTAAAAGGCCAGTTTCCAAACTGTCATTTTATGCCTTGCTGCATAGCCTTGAGTTTTCTGTGCTTGCTCTCTACTCTGTAGGTGCACTATAGCAGCACAGAAAAGTAAAGTCTCTGCAGCAAGGTATAAAATGACAGTTTGGAAACTGGCCTTTTAGGCTCTGCGTAGGAAGATGATATGATACATGTAGCACATAGTTATTTCACACTTATTGTCAAATATTCTCATGAGGGTAACATTTTAGTTGTTCTTGATCCAACAATCAGACAAAGAATTATAGCATGTATCACTGCGTCCCCTTTTTTTGTTTCCACAAAAATACCACGATAGGACTGCCCCTTTAATAATTTGAAACACCATTTGGTCATGTTCCTTAAGCACATGCATGCTTTAGGGATCCCCAAGCAAGTGGTTGGCTGTTAAGGGTGTTTAAGGACTCCTTGAATCTGTGATGTGTTAACGAATTATAGTCCAAGATAGTACATTATGCAACTACATCCTTCTTTACGTAAAACTCATTTTAGTAGAGTTTTATATTCGATCATAGACATTCTGTAGAAAAAAACTGCGATTTCAGCATGCCTAGATTATTTTAACAGATTAAAGGAATTGATAGCAAACACCCTTGTTAATTCATGTTTACAAAAAAGGTTTGTTAATGACAACCAAAATCAACTTTTATCTCTGAAGAATTAGGTGACTAAATGTTCAAGGCATTATTTTCAAGATCTTTTTCATATCTATCATATTTACCTCTCTTTAAAAAACTTACACAACGGTTTCAACGTCAAATACATCACGGTTAACATTTGTCCCTCTTTACAATTCTCAATCATGCAGATTTATATTTTTAACGGTAAACTAATGACAGAACTATGAGAAGTAGAAATCAAAATGTAATTTTACCTCTTTAAGTTTTGCTATTGGAATATATCATTGATAAGTAATAAGTAACATATTATCAGTCATCAGTCTTATTCAAACTGAACAGATTGAAAAAAAAGTTCAATATAGGACACAAATCTCATAAATGAAATTCCAAATATACTAATTTCGTAGCTGGTTTATCCTTACTTTATTGTTTAATCTAATTCAGACAAGCTTGGTTTTCAAACCTGAATAAGATAACAGTTCATAGAAATTGGAAGTTAGTGTTCAAGAGAATTTTAATCAAATACGATGACAAAAAATATTTTTTTAACACCATGAAACCAACTCATATCGAAATTTGTAAATGTTTCAGACATAAAAATAGCTAAAAAAATTCGTTTTAGAAATGATATATGATTGTAAATTCGTACTTACATGCGGCTTACCAACTTCCCCTGTTCGTTGCAAACCAAAATGTGATCACAATCATGCCAACACCAGGACTTATTTCTTCGGTACGACCTTGTGCCATTGTCTGAATAGAAAGCGAAAGCACATCATTAAGATTTTTAAGAGAAATAAGCTTTGACACAATACATATCTTGGCTCACAAACAAATAAATATATACGTATGCAGTAATTAACAACACTTGTTTATCAACATATCGCAGACCAAGCTCTTTTGAAAACCGTGGGAAGCATGGGTTTTTGCCCATTTTTTATCTTCACTAAAATCTAGAATTTCAGTGCATTTAACACTATGTAAGTGTCACACATATGCAAAAAGTTTGCTAATCCCCCTTACCCTTAATTACCACTATCAATTCAAAAAGAAATACATTTTTAGAATACTAAATTACTCTTCATCATGTTTGTATGTCGATATGAATATGTGACACAACAATGGTTCCTGGGGGGAAAAGGCGTTCATCGTTCAACAAAAATGGAATTTCGATGAAAATATATTTTGTCTGATTTATCAAATATTTCATTCAAGTTACAATACATGTATATGGAATATTGAATCCCTTGCATTGTATATTCCATCCATTTTCAAGAACGTGTTTCTTTTGTAATGGCTTGGTTGAAGCCATCTTCCTACGCAGAGCCTAAAAGGCCAGTTTCCAAACTGTCATTTTATGCCTTGCTGCATAGCCTTGAGTTTTCTGTGCTTGCTCTCTAGTCTGTAGGGGCACTATAGCAGCACAGAAAAGTAGAGTCTCTGCAGCAAGGCATAAAATGACTGTTTGGAAACTGGCCTTTTAGGCTCTGCGTAGGAAGATGGGTTGAAGCATTCAATCTTGTTTTATGTCATATTTTCAGCAATGACCAATACCAAATCTCGTAAGATTTACAATTTATAATCTAATCCCCTGCTTGCGTGACAATATTGATAATCTCTGTAGACAATTGTCATTGATTTTGTTATATCATTTAAAGCACTAAATTCTTATAACTATCACGCAGTAAAACGTTATAGTCAAGCACATCCCGTTTTTTGGTTTTACAGTATAATAATTCATAGTACTATATGCCTGAGGCCTTTGAGTATTGAATAAAGATTGGTGGAATATGTTGATACTTCAATTGATTTTAGAGTTACAATGCAGCCCAACCTCGACTCTTGTCAAGTAACTTTTCATTTAATGTTTTTAAGGTTGTTTCAGAATCCATGTACTATTTCATCTATAAGTTAAGATCCATAATTAATATGTTTTCAAAACATTTTTTATGATACTTTATTAACGATGGTTATATTAACTACTGAATAAATTACATCGGCTCATATTTAAAGAACTCTCATGTAGTTGAGATGACCTGCAATTTTTCCAGCATTTGAATTGTTTTTTTTTAAAGAATTTACTCACAATATGAAATTATGTGACTAATTCATGCGTTAAGCACTTAAGACTTTCATGTTCAAAGTAAAAACCTTTCTGTCCTATATCTTAAAAGCTTGATCTTGTAAACGTTGTTAATTTATTGACATTTAAATAGCGTTACATCCTGTAAAAGATCTCAAATCAACTTTCAAAACATTACTTGTTATGTGGTCCTAAAAGACGATAGGGAATTTTAATTCAATAATACTATTTGGGCGTGCAATCTAGTGACATGTGGCTACTACAGGGGAAAGGGGAAGTAGCACGGTTTAAAAAAATAATATTCTCAATTTTTCACTTATAATCATACGTTAATGCTAAATATATTATTTTGATATTGTCAAAAATCTCATTTCACATAATCCATAATCAGAGAACAAATTAGACAGATTCACATAAAGTCAATTGACAGCCATTTTTGTGTGAACACCTCTTATTTGTCTTGTGTTAGAAAAAGGAAGTGCAATATATATTTGATTTACTGATGCCTCATTTAGTTTAAATACATTGTCTTTCAATTTTCATTTTCTTGACATCCCCTTATATTCCCCCTAAAACGTGCTGCTGTTCCATTAAACCAACAACAGTCCTGCTTCATAAATAGGAACTAAAGTCTTGGTCCTTAGCTGCAAGTCTAGATTGACTGAACACACATGAAATAAACAAAAACAATGAAAAAACATACATGTACATAAAGGTACGGTGATTATTGTATATATTTCATAGACTAGATTTAGTCTGAACAAATAAGTACAATTTGAAAAGGTTCGGTGACGGGCTATTTAAAGGTCAATCGAAATAAAGTCTAATAAATATACAAAACCTGATACAGTAGAAGGCATGTCATAACATGTGAAAGAAGAACATTCATACACGTCTACACAAAACCTTCTTTGAAAGGCATTTTAGAAGTTGGAATGACAATAATGCTGATGAATATATGGATGACAACTTCTTTGTTCATTGTATGCGACGTTGCGACACAGATTCTTGTGTCGTTCTCAAGCAGAGGAAGAGTAATGAAGAAGGGGCATACATTACTGTGTATTGTACTATTTACTTATATATATATGCCCCTACATCATTACTCTTCCTCTGCTTGAGAACGACACAAGAATCTGTGTCGAAACGTCGCATACAATGAACAAAGAAGTTGTCATCCATATATTCCTCAGCATTATACACAAAACCTATAGCATTATCTGAAAATTTTAATGGATTTGGTTCGAGTGAATTGTGGGGAAAGTGCACTTCTTCTACTTATTCAATACTCTCATTACGTCTCTCGCAAACATAAAAAAATCCACGAAGACGGAGACCAATGATATCAAATGAAAATTAACGCAAGAATTTGTATACACTAAAATCGAGGGTTGATAAATAATCAATACACAATCAATTGATATTTTAAGTTCAAATAAATACATTAAAACATTCATGCTGTCTTCCAGTGTCAATACTGTCCCAAACACGTGTTCCTACTATTGCACTTACGACTTCATTCATAGCTTTTGTTGTCAATTTCACAGTTGCTTATTAATAGGTATCGCACGTGCAACCTACGCCTCCACCTATGAAATGCCATGCAGGTTTGTTTTATCCATTGTTGATAATGGCGTAAGTAATAACGTGTTTCTAAATGTGTTGCAAATATACAAATTGTGACAGTTTTCCCTGTAAAAGGCAATACCGTCAGTATTTTATTTTTTTTGTTATATTTAATGAAATTCATTTGTATACCACAAGACTGTGACAGTTTTCCCTGTAAAATGCAATACGTTCAGTATTTTTTGTTATATTTAAAGAAATGCTTTTGTATACCACAAGGCGTGGCATGTATTATTATCAGCAAAGGTAGATAAAACAATACATTAAAATGTTAAAAGATGATCTTGTTACGAGTACAAATGTATTTAATTCAGAAACCACTGCTACATATCGAGCTCAGTTATCTACCACCTTTTATCTATAATAACTAATGTTTAGATATTGCGATATATTTTAATTTTTGTCTTGAGTTGAGAGTTATATGAAGACTTTTGATAAAGTTGGAGAATTCGCTTTGGAAGATTTTAAGTTTGTGATAGTTACACATTCAACATATACTTGATAAATATTATCAAAACGATGAATATGAGTCGTTTTCAAATAAAAAAAACCCCACATTATATAGGGCGATTTATTCACTCTGTTAGCGTGTCGCCAAATCAACTCGTTTGTACTATTAGGCATGTGGCCTCACAGTATATTGAAATAAAATATTATATTTGACTTGACATCGCGTGATACACTTTACTGTATGTGTGGCGCTAAATCACCTACCTAAGTGTGATGTAGGTGGTCATTGGACCTTATAAACGTGTTGGTTTCATACTCACTCAAGCGGAATAAGTAGCACAGAAGACATCTGACAAAGATGAAGAAAGAAGAAGAAGGCTCAAATATCTATCAGTTAATCGTACGTAAACTAATGTGTCCGTTGAAACTCTTTCAAAATTCCTGGCGAAAAATGTAAATGGTTAAGGTTTCGCTAAGCAAGCTCAAAGTCGGGTCTTATTACTTTGGTTTACACCCATTGGGCGATTATATCCCTTTTTTCAAAAGGTTTTTACTCATAACTACCTTCCTATAGGTCTTTACCCTTTATATCCCTTGGGAATTTAAATATATATATTATATAGAAAAATTTAGTTGAAACATTGTAATTAAATAATTATTATAACTCGTAACTTACTTCCTATAGGGTTTTACCCTTTATATCATATCCGTTGAGAAGTTATATATATATAATAAAACAAATTGAGTTGGAACATTGTTATCAAATAGTTTTTAATGTCAGGAATCAGGATTTTAGTTTTACAGCCCTAAGCTGGCGGTATAGTAAGTGGTCTAAATGTTTATTCTTATCAAGTGAGATCAAATCCGCGAGTTATATCAGTAGGACGTTTATAAATTCATTCTATATAAACAAATTTAGTTGAAACCATTGAAGGAGTGTTCCACGGGAGCGTAAGTAAAAACCCCGATTGCCTCGGGTTATCGCAATAACCTCTGCTCGGGATACGCCCTCGCGAGGCTCTTTTCCTTAACCCCTCGGTACCGGGTTATTTGTTACTACCTAACTAAGATATATGAGGTTAGATTCAGCATTTTATCTTACTCAGAAAAAAAGGAGATATAAAATATCAAAAGTGAATTGTGTATTCACGTGTATTGAATGATATGAGTCGATGATATTGCTATGATTGTTGTGTTGTATTGATAAACCATTATCAAAGATAACCCGGCTTGTTTAATGTGATTTTGGGATCAGTATTTGATGCTTAAAGGGGATATCAATCGCAACAAAACATTTTTCTGAACACTATAAATACGAAAATAATTATCATTATTATTATCCTAATCATAAATTGTTATCATGAAACTTTCTCATTAACAACAGGTCTCACGAAAAGAACCACCGACATCATCCACCACCGTCCTCGCACAACATCCTAATGCGGATATCAACATAAGTGATATGAATATGATCGATATCTATAGTTAATTACAAATGAACGAAAACATATAAAGTGAATTTTGATTTATAAATGAATTTGAATGAAAAACCTACAAAAATTGGGAAAAACCTCACTATGTACTAGTATTTGAAAGGGGATTCTTCAAATATAAGAAGCGTTTCCTCCCCATGCGTTCGAGAATAAACAAGCTGTCATAAGATACAAGTTTAAATCCTTCACATACATATACACCCTTTGCAGGTTCCGATTATTGCCTTCAGAATGTGTTTGAGGATTTATTGTATGCATAACGGTTGTGTCAGCCAACCATAACTTAATTCACAAAATAGACTAATCTGCCAGGAGGAACATGTTCCATCCTTAAAGGGGCAGTGGCACGTTTCAGTGGGAATATCAGGTGATGTAAGGAATGAAAATAAATGGTTCCATTTGAAAGACAATGTATTAAACTAAATGAAGCAGGAATAAATTAAATATATAACGTAATGCTCAGGCATGCGATTCATTTTTCTTACACAAAATGAATTAAAGGGGCTCACACACAAATGAGCGCCAATGTGAATATGTTGTTCTCTGACTATTGAACATTGGTTTGTGTTATGAGATTATTTGACATTATCAAAATAATACATTTAGCAATAAAATACAATCAGTGAAAAATTGAAAATATAAAGTTTCCAAGAAAACGTGCTACTTCCCCTTTAACATACATGTACACCCTTACAGCCCACGGTTATTGCCTTCGGAATTCGATTGAGGATCAACCGTATTGATAACGGATGTGCCAGTCAACCATAACTGAATACACAAATATCCCTTTCATTACTTTTTTAAATGCCCATTATATGATAGATTCCGATCAAATCAATACTTTGTTAACAACAGTATAACATTAAAATCTGTCCTAAGCGGCGTAAAATCCTTGTCACAGAGTGCTAATGAATCCCTATTAATATCTGTATACCATTTCATAAATGATACCAATCGACTTTAAATGTCTCTCCTTATCTCTGTACCAAATGCAAATATAGACAAAGTTGAATATTAATTTGAGTTTTCTATGAATAATTGCAAATTTGTATTTCCACCAATGTAAATTTGATATCTGAATCGTTTTATGTTTTTCAGGAGAAGCATTTATATAGGCATTTGCCGCCTGTTTGCTTATCCTTTTTCCCTTTTGTATATATATTCTGAATGTTGTGTATTTTGTATATGTTTTATGGAAATAAAATACTGTTTAAATCATACCCAAATATACCCAAATATGCCAGTCTATTGCCAGAAGGGGCATGTTTCCATCCTTGTACATGTATACCCTTTACAATTCCCGATAATTACCTTCGGAATTTCATTGAGGGTCAGTCGTATGCATAACGGATGTACCAACCAGCCATACCTGGGTACACACATATACCTGAATCTGTAATTTGTAAAGGTTTCCCTTTCACAAACCATGCGTGAGGCGAGAGGGTCGTATTATTGGAGTTACAACAATGGCCCAACCACTCACAACGATTGGTGTAATCTTTATAGCTATGTGGAGGCATTGTCCAGGTGAAAGGTCATAGAAATATGTTACTCGTTAAGTTCTTGTTCCAACCTGATTGGATAAGCGCTTAAGAATGCCTTAAATCCTGGGTTCCTCTAATGTATCATCTACATTGTTTACACTTGCATTTTTCCTAAGTAGACGTTCATAAGTGATTGATCCTTGTTTCAAGTTGAATTTTTGGTTGTTTTATTTGTGATTTGGCCACAGAGAAGCGATTTTAACCAAAAGGAGTTTGCGTGTACATAGGAGCACAAGTGGCTTCATAGACTAACATTGAGATTCAGAAGTTGTTCTTTTTCAATATTGACAGTATTTTTTAAATAATTCTTGTATGAGAACATAAATAATGTCTGTCTGTGTGTCTGTCTGTCTGCTGTCTCACTGTCTGTCTGTCTGGTCTGTCGGTCTCAATGTCTGTCTGTCTGCTGTCTCACTGTCTGTCTGCTGTCTCAATGTCTGTCTGTCGGTCTCACTGTCTGTCTGCTGTCTCACTGTCTATCTGTCTGTTGTCTCACTGTCTGTCTGCATCTCGACCTCGCATAAGTACATGTACCTCGATAGCGTTCATTATCATAAGTAGATATGTATATTGTAGTCAATTATGTTCATAATGTTAACACTTCTTTATACTTGCTTGAACCCAGTACATCAATGTTTCGGTAAGAAATGATTTTATTTAATATATACAGTTTAAAAAATCACGAAAATGACAAGTATCTCGCCGGTAATACAAGCGTTAAGCGTTTATATAGCGTCATGCTGTTTCATTCACAATTTACCAAAATATTAAATTGTGTTAATGATTAAAAATGAACATAAAGCTATGTAGTTTTCACCAATTTAACGAAGTCTCTTGGTGATAAGAATTCAAAGTAGAACATGTTATCAAGGTCATTCGCGATCAAATATCTACACATTCCCTCAGGGATTTTTGCCTCAATCTTACATAATGAAATTCATAAACACGACATCCCGTGATCATTGTGACGGAAGAAAGTTTTCTTCATAATGACATACGTCTTTAGCATACACATAATACATACACGTAACTGAGCAGTGATAAGAGTATTTTTAAGCCTTAAGATATCCTATCCCTTTAGATTCTATCAGATAACTATGCATATTTTCCTACGGCGGAATAATGACTTGTATATGATGTCAGAGACATGATGAAATAAAGCGATCTTAGTGATAAGCGATCTTTATTCAGTAATTGAAATGTTCATGATATGCAAATGCATATAAGCTTTATAAAAGTGGAGTAAAAGACTGGGGACACGCATGTAAGTAAACAATTCAGCATTTCGCATGAGATATTTGATATTCAATTTTGATTTTTGTTCATATATATATACATTTCAGTCATAACTTCAAAGCAATATTATGAAGTTGACTTATTTGTTTGTGATACCCCATTATATATTGTTCATAATACCCCATTTTGGAACTGGTTATTTTTGGGTTATGGATCATTTACCAACTCCAAGTTTTAATGTAAGGTCTATACGTGTACATTTGAAGTAGTTATACCTACCGCTGAAAGAAGTAAGCGAACCATAACAAAATAAAAAAAAAAACGTTTCATTCACACTAGTAAGCTGTAATCTTTCCCATATGGAATGTTTGGTTCATGAAAACAACCCCGGAATTCATGAACTTTTTTTTTTGATAAATCTAAAGTTATTAATTTTAAAGGGATGACAAAGTACGACAATTACCTTTATATTGTGATTAACTTTTGGATATAACGTTAAGTAACACGATCAAAGAGCGTTGAAATATATCATTTAAGGTATTTCGGGAAAAAATACAGAATGTTTTTACAAAGAAGGACAAAGTTTATCAATTGCGATAACGTTCTGAACCCTTTGCACATAATGGTAACAAGTTTAAAGAGGCATTAGCACGTTTTTTTAAAATTTCATATTTTCAATTTTTCACTGATGATTGTACGTTAAACCTAAATATATTATTTTGATAATGTCAAATATCTCGTTAGACAAACCAATCATCCATGCCCATAGTCAGAGAACAAATTAGAAAGATTTACACAGTCAATTGGCGGCAATTTATGTGTGAACACCTTTAATTATTTGTTTGAAAGAAAAGTGAATCGTATGGCTGAACTTCACATTATATATTTGATTTCTTACTGCTTCATTTAGTTTTCATGCATTGTCTTTTAATTAGTACCATTTATTTTCATGTTCCTGCCATCACCTAATATTCCCCCTAAAATGTGCTACTGACCCTTTAAAGACCGTAATTCCCGAGTGTAACCTTTATATAAATAATCCGGTTAAAATTAGAAAAATAAACTACCTTTAGTTTCTTATTATGCATGATTTGTAATCTGTAAATAGCAACAATGATGAACGTCAAAAATATCTTTTTCCTTTTTACCTTGTATTGTGTAATTTCGGAACAAAACAATTCTTAGTTTGTATAGAGTACAGTTACAACTTTAATCGCAATTTCTTCAAGTGTAAACATGTAAGTTTATTCTTTTTAGAAATGAATCACATGATTAATTCAGTTAAAATATCCTAACATCATCCCAGCATCACATCATATCGTAAATTTGAAAGTATGATGTTGCAAACATTTGTCCATTTGCATACTCCATCATTCTTCTTTGCATAATTATGTATAAAATAAGAATATATGTGTATACAAAGGTAAAACGGTTCAAGGGCAGAACGAGTTAACAGATAAACAGATAGGCAGGCACAATGATCACCTACCATAACATATACACATGTAAATTACACCCATTACGGTTCAATGACAGAAAGAGTTAACCTTTGAATACAGACAAACAGAAAGACAGGCACAATGATCACCTACCATAACATACACACATGTAAATTAAACCCGTTGTACATTTAGCAGGGGATTGCGTTTACAAAGGTAAAACGGTTCAAGGATCTAAGTTTATATAAAATAGTCCTTAAATTGAGCTGTACGTTCGGGTACAGCACATTAAGTGAGATGTCACAGCTTGCCGTTAAAGGTTGCTACCCTGAATGCTCAGTGACCCGTGGAGATGCGCAGACTATTGGGGAGCGTTAGTGGGAGTGAGAGGCAGGTAGAATTATACAGGTAGATATAACGCTCAGGTGAGGAGGAACGCGCAGGTACCTGGCTTGGGGAAGGTAAGATTGTCAATTATGAATATTTCAATGTAGGCATATGATGTTGCTGGAAATACCTTTAAAGCAATGTATAAGGATGTATTTTGGGGTAAATGGGCTAGTTTTTTATTTTGATGTTGCCGACATCTTGGATTGTTAAAAACAATTCTGAGGATTAGCTTTCACTGGTGCAATGATATGTTTCAATCTTTGTATAATGTATTTGGTAGGGGTTGGGAGATGGGGGAGTTTGTTGGGGATGGATGATAGTTCACTGATAGGATTTTCGATCTTGGATTTTCATATTACCACATCTACTTAATTTATCACAAAACGTCATTTTGGATAACACGCTTTTAAGAGATATATAATGGATACTTTTTGCTAAAACAAATCAGCTTTTAAAAAGGTGAGAAGCTACATCATATACATACATGTACATGTACATACATATACACCCATCGTTGTTAACTTTTCTTTTTTTAGAGTCATTCAACATGAATAGAGTTTTTATTGATGATATGAAGAGAAATATATACATAACTTCGTCTATGATCATAGTTTGTGAGGTTTCAACACAGTCTTGTTACGATATCAAATAGACGAAGAAGGTAGTTGGTTGAATTCGTATAGACAATCATTTTGTTTCATTCTCAATTAGATATATAAGGTGACAGTAGATAAAATCCATTAACTAAATGATTAGATGTACTGAACAATGAACGTAGTAAGTCCGTTTTTTACAACGTGAAAAGCTGGTTTACTCAGTTGATTTTAGCGATATTGGTGTCTTGAATTTAGGGGATGAAATATCTCTGATATCCACAACATTATTAAGTATTACAGTAAAACAACTAATCTAAAAAATCAATATAAGGATTGCATTTAATGAGAAAGATTGGCCAATTTGTTTATTTACCAGTTTTTAGTAAGGACAATAATGTATGTCCCTGTTTTTGTGTGGACATTACGAAATACGACTATTCGTACGCGCACTCAATATCAGTTTATTATTCCACTTCCTTTTACTTTGTATGATGTGTCTTAGTGACATGGGTCTTGTCACTATCTGAATAGATAGGGAGAAAGCTCGAACAATCGCCGACAAGCACCGGAACTATACCATTAAAACGTGCCAAACCAGTAAACAAACACATCATGGAATCTGTTTCTAAAGTAAAGAGTCATCATGAAATCACATTTTAGTTTATGAAAATTTGTCGACTCAAGTGGAGATCAGTGACACTTCCAATTTTATTCTCTCCTCACCTGAAGTGATTTTTATAAGTGCCAAGACCTGCAAAGCTATTTGTGTTATGTATACTATCTATATTTTAGTGTAATTTAGTGTATATATATAGTCTCTCGTAACCAATTTTTGGGTGGCTCGATGTAATTTTTATGCACATTTTATATCTGTATTGTAATGATTGCGAGGCGAGACTCGAATAAAACATCTGTCTGTCTGTCTGTCTGTCCATCAGGCAAACTGTACCTGGTGTATCCGAGAAGAAACTGATGAATGTTATTATGCCCCATCTTATACATACATCGAAACTGACAATCATCACGTAACACAACACAGTCTCATTGTTAATGTGAGTTTACACGATAAGGCTTCAATTCAATATAACTTCCACGTGTTTCTCATGCAAACATTTACACGAATACGCAACTTATCATTATCATTCTATGTTTCGTTTTATAGAAAGAACTAAAACTTTTTGTGAGAGTCTCAGGTATATAAGGAGGTAAAGCATTAATTGAATAGTAACAAGATTACAGCTTCTTAATGTCTACTATTACGAAAATTAAAGGGAAAATAATTAAACAATTTCCTGACCATTATATATCTGTATACATGATTGGGTATATGGTCAATGTGGGTTTGGATGGTAAAGTACTATTATCAGGAGAACCCTGAACAGTTAGAGAACAGTAGAGAGACACAACAGAGACATTCGTTTCGTGGAGTGGTCATGGGAGCAATAATAGGCCTCACAGCCAATCCTAAAACGCATATTCCATAGAACCGCCAATTTGATTTAAACAACTTGAATGTATTGCGATGAGCAAACAGTTTTTCATAAATGTGAGATCACTTTGCTTACCCGACAAAATCGCTTATGAAATATAGAACCAACCTTTTACTTTGGTAATGCATATATTGTATAATGATATTTGAATAGTTTTCAAGGATACAAGAGGATTTTAATCCATGTTATGGAGCCAAGGATGTTTAAGAAATATTGAAATAACAAATTCGACAGTATAATCTTTAATATAAATACAGGGGTTCACTGATTGGACCCTGATAAAAGGAAATTCCAAAACCTACACTCTTATTTATATGTTGAGCTAACCAACATTTATGAATAGATCGAAAATAATGCTAAAATCTTTAGATTTTGGATTTGTATCTGTTATAAGCATCGATTGGTTATCAGAATGAAATTTATTCCCTTAACTGCTTATTTATGGTTCTATCATATCATAAGATTACTTTTAGAACCACATCGCCTTCTTTATTATCATAGCTGCAAAAAACGTTGGTGTGCTTACCCTTTTTCCATATGCATATAAAAAAAGATCGAGAATAATGCTAAAATCATTAGGTTTTGGAATATTACCTATTAGTAGGATCCAATCAGAGATTCGAACACCTGTGAATATAACTATTTAAATGAATGTTTAAGACAAGGGAGGACATGCATGCCATCGCAGAAAAAATATTGTGTCCGATAATTTTAATTTTATCTAAGATGAGCCAGGATTTACTCTCGATGATTTATACTACAAACAAATCTTTAATTAAAGCTGAAAATTATAAACGTTATATTTATGTCTAAATTAGATTACTCATCAGACTTTGTTTAAGAAATTGTTTACTTTTAAAATTATAAGTCAGTCAATATCATATCATTATATTATTCTTCACGATAGCCATTTAATGACAAAGACACACTTTAGAGCAAAAATCATTAAGCATACTACACAGTTACCTCTTTTAGTCAAAACATTTATAGTACAATGACTGGTATGATAATGGGGCACGGTCACGTGTTTTAAAGGAACATCACCACAGGTTTATGGAACCCTCCTTGGTTTGATAACAACTAAAAAACCTGCCTAACGACTTTTGCCAAGTCATGTTCCCCATTTACTACCTCTTTAGAAAGAGACGACAATAGGTGACAATAGGCAACAGCGAGAACATCAATCTAGTTAAAAACTAGGTCATGTTATCGTCCCCTAAGTCCTTACGTTACATCTAGCTACTAACCCACCTGGTCCGTGTCGCGCATGCGCGGAAATCAACCAATGGAAAAAGAACTGGCCGATCCCTTTGAATGGGACGATCTAGTTAATACAAGCTGTTAGAATCGGCCAATCTAATTAAAACTAGCTGGAATGTTTTTTTCCAATAAGTCATACATTAAATCATTGATTTATGCTCATAATGTGTAAAATGCAATATAAATCCTAACGACTCCCGATTCAAAGAGTTTTTCTTCCATTGGTTGATTTCCGCGCATGCGCGACACGGACCAGGTGGGATAGTAGCTAGATGTAACGTAAGGACTTAGGGGACGATTACATTACAGCTAGTTTTAACTAGATTGCGAGAACATAATACAGAATGTCAGTGAATCCGCACCCTTAAAGGAGCAGTAGCACGTTTAAGGGGGAATATAAGGTTATGTCAGGAAAATGAAAATAAATGGTTCCAATTGAAAGACAATGTATTTAAACTAAATATTGCAGTACTAATTCAAATATATAACGTAAAGTTTAGCCATGCGATTCTTTTTTCTTACACAAAATGAATTCAAGGTGTTCACATCAAATGGCCGCCAATAGATTTCATGTGAATCTTCATATTTTTTCCCCTGATTATGGATGATTGCCTTGTGTAATAAGATGTTTGGCACTGTCAATGTCATACATTTAGCATTAACTTACAATTATCAGCGAAAAATATATATAATACAATTATCTATAAACGTGCTACTGCCCCTTTAAGATAACTTTATATTGGTGTTTGTTGAGTTTTTTATGTTCATCGAAAAACTGATCAATAGAATATCTGCTTTTCCAGGAATCCTGATCTGAAACTATCATTCAGTGTTCAAAATGGCTGATAAAAATGGCGTCGGCGGAAGTATACAGAGTGTAACCGGAAGTAAAAACGCTCTCTACACAGATGAAGTGAAGTAAGTAAAAACTTATGCACCTCAAATAGATCAGTTTTATGTTTCGATTTATTATTATCGAATAATATGTTTTAAATTGGCGTGTCATGGTAGGTAATAGGTGTCTAATGAATTTCAAAATATTTATCATTTTATGTATGATTTCCTTCACCTTATTTGCAACTGAATAAAGGATTTTGGTGTCGTGAGAAAATGTTTTGAAGGTAAGCTCGTAGTAGAATAGAAACACTATACGTGTTTAGGACAATGTCCAGTAGCTCATACAGAGAATTTGTAAAAAGAGGAATTAGTTACAAAGAACGTCATTTATCAAAGGTATACCGTGTTATCGGATGCCTTGCCAACCACTGAATCTCGGGGAAACAGCCTGTATACACCTGTGATAATCAATCCTTAACGTGGCCCATTTATCAGTGTTCCTTGATTAATTTTTGTGAAAATGACATTGAAAAAGCGCTGTACTGTTACAAGTTTTACAATATAGAACGAATATACTTAATGTATTGACAAATAAACTGCATATTAACAAATTATCATGGCTAAACTAATTAACAATGCTTAATAATTGCGTAAACACGCAGTGCCGACTTCTCATATTTTTTGTTGTTGACCAAATGTGTGACTCTTTATCAAGGTGTCGAAAGTAAATCAATAAAGTTACTACCAAAATTAACAGGTTTCAAATGTATTTAGTTAAAATCATGTACTTATAGCAAATATGGAAAACTGCTATGCGTTGAATTACGTTTCCACATAAAATACCCAGATAGAACTGTCCCTTTAATATCAATGTTCTGCTGGTAGATAAAGCTTGTATTTTCCCATGATAACCCCGACTGAGGCTCAGGAAAAAGCTTGTATTTTCCAAAGATAACCAAGGGTCGATTGATCTCAGGGTAAAGCTTGACGTATTTTCCCGAGATAACCCCGACTGAAGCTCAGGATAAGCTTGTATTTTCCAAAGATAACCCCGACCGAGTCTCAGGAAATAGCTTTTATTTTCCAAAGGTAACTAACGATCGATGGATCTCAGGGTAAAGCTTGACTTATATTGCCGAAAAAACTCCGATGGATGTCTGAATAAAGCTTGTATTTTTCCATCATAAATCCCAACTGAGGCTCAGGATAAAGCTTTCATTTTCCAAAGATAACCAACGATCGATGGATCTCAGGGTAAAGCTTGAATATATTGCCGAGACAAACTCCGATGGATGTCTGGGTAAAGCTTGTATTTTTCCATCATAAATCCCAACTGAGGCTCAGGATAAAGCTTGTATTTTTCAAAGATAACCAACGATCGATGGCTTTCATGGTAACGCTTGACGTATATTGCCGAGACAAACTCCGATGGATGTTTGGGTAAAGCTTGTATTTTCCAATGATAACCTCGACTGAGGGTCAGGATAAAGCTAGAGTTTCCAAAAGTAACCAAGGGTCGATTGATCTCAGGGTAAAGCTTGTATTTTCCCACGATAACCTCGACTGAGTCTCAGGGTTACAATTGTATTTTCCAAAGATAACCAAGAGTCAATTGATCTTATGGTACAGCGTTTACACCCCGAGGTAAACCACGATGTTATACAAAATCGCACTGTACAACTTGTATATTGTCGAGATAACCACCAATGGATGTCATCCTAACATTGAACTAAGACTACCCAAGTGTTTTGTACAATGGGGTTACGATAACACGTTGTCTACATCTTTACGTGTCTAAACTCACGGGCAAAAGAAAGGTTTCACCTTAGTTGATTTCATCATATACATAATTTTCAATTACAAATATTTTCATTTTTAGACGTCGTACGCTAAAACAGAACAGTGCAAGCCTTTAGTTATCAATCAAAGAATTCTTCTAGACGTGTTTGATTTTTTTTTTGGAAAATTGAAATTTTAATTATTTTTTTTTAAAATTGAAATTTTTAATTATTTTAAAAAAAAATTAATTTTAATAAACAACAAATGGCCATCGATATATAAGCTATATTTTACTAAAAAATCACAAAACAAACCTTGTTTTCCACTCATTTACACTCTTTTTAACATGGTAGGGGTCATGTTGGTGTAAATTTCATTTTTTATCCCGGTCTTCTTTAAACAAAGATATCTTAACAAAAAATGAATCAATCAACGATCAATTCATATGAAATATTGTAGATATGATTAATGTTGATGATTCCATAATCAAATGCTTCATATATATTTCAAATCGTTGTAAAATCGAAACCAACTGATCGCGTGAGGTGAAAACTTTCTTTTGCCCGTGAGTTTATATTATGAAATACTAAAGTATGTAAAGCATATCTCTTTGACGGGTAATAGGTTTCGGAAGGACGCCGTCATGCAAGTCTTGCCTATCTGTTAGATGGTTATCCATCAGTCTTGACGCATTTATTGCTGCTTCCTTGAATAAAATTATGTAAATCAGCAACTATATCAGAAACGAAACCAACTTTCAAGGAAGTAATCAACAAATGACTGTTGTCAGTGAAAGGATACTTTGAATCATTGCGACATACACATGTGCTTAAAGGGGCAGTAGCACGTTTTTAAGGGGAATATAAGCTGATGTCAGGAAAATGAAAATAAATGGTTCCAATTGATGGATAATGCATTTAAACTAAATGGAACAGTAATATTTAAAATATATAATTTCAAGTTTAGCCATGCAATTCCTTTTTCTTACACAAAATGAATTAAAGGTGTTCACACAAAATGGCCGCCCATGGATTTTATGTGAATCTTCATACTTTGTCCTCTAACTATGGATAATTGGTTTGTGTTATGATATTTTTGACACTATCAATATAATATATTTAGCATTAACGTACAATTATAATTGAAAATTTTCAAATATAAAATTGTCAAAAAAACGTGCTACTGCCCCTTTAAGAGAAGTAGGCCTATTCACAACTCATACAGCAGAGCATGATACTTTCAATTTGTTGTCTGTCCATAGAATAAAGGTTTTTCAACCTGTATTTGAGCAAGAATAATTGAAATTGAAATTGAAAAACATATGTACGAAGCGTCCTGATGATGATAAGAAGTTATTAAAATAAAACAAGTACTAATTAACTTTTCACTCATTTACCGTATCACGCCTATGGTCAAGGAGAGTCCGCAGTAATATTCAGTCGTATTAATCACAATCGTGAATCAGATATTGTCCATAAATTCATACTCATTTTGCCTAGTTTCGGAGTTTGGTAGTTCTTGGTATTTGATAAGGTAGATTCTGGATATTGATGCAGACTATAATAATGATACTTTTGTCCAGCTACTTTTATGTAAGCGTTTCAGTATTTCTTGGTCTTTGAAATGGAGAAGGAATCGTTGACGATTTTGAAGCAAGCTGTTTTTAGATTTTTTTGTAGTTCAAATGGAGTAAATCTTCTCAATTTCACGTCATAGGGCTTATGTGAAATTGAAGCTAATTTGTCCGATGACAGCAGGCGTACAAACAGAAACATATTGAAAACGTTCACTGGCTTGTGACATAATGACACCGAGTTGGATGAAAAACGCTTTCTTCAGGTAAAATATATCATGGCAAATTAAGGCCAAAGACCCCTTACTTGTTTCTCGTCTCTACAGATAGACAAAGGTTTGCGATAACTTGGAGTTTTTCATATTGCAAAATTGTTTTTGAAAATGAACAAAACCCATTTAAGACAGCAATGGAAACAAAAAATTAACCCTTACGTCACTTATCACTGCGAAAAAAAGCATCTTTCAAAGAAACAGAAACGAGTTGCAATTGTAATGCCCAAGTTTCGAGGCTACAGGGCTATGGCTATGTCTTTATTGGGATTTAGCATTTCCTGATTAGGTGAAAGTAGCATTGTGGCATTAGGATGCTTCCGTAAAAACTGACGCTGGCGAAAATCAGAAACAAATTACTCGATTCTTGGTCTAATGTTACAGGGAAAACAATTTAGAAGACAGCTGGTGTGCGATCTTCTCCAGCTTCAATTTCTTACTTTATTGTTCGCGAGTCAACTGTGAGAATTAATGTGATTGTATTTGTAAGAGATACTTCGTAAGGTATTTCGCGTGACCTGGCATATTGTTAAGCATCGCATATCCTGCGGGTTAAGTAGAGGAACAATTTCACATACACGGAAAAGGAAAGACATGGTATCAGAGGTATTATCCATGTCTCACTGAAGTAGAAATGAATGTACCTTAGGCAATTACCCGAATAATCATCAGCGTAATGGAGGTTAAATATTTACGTTAAACAGCACGATCATGTTGTGATTTATTATGCAATAAGGTGTTTATGTACATTTGATACCTAGTATTGCTTTGCTCTGAGTTGATATGCATATGTTAAGAATCATGGTAATCGAATATCCCGGATTAATGATCAAATTGGAGAGGGTAGTTCGATGAGCGAAAGGGGGATATCATTTCAGAATTATCACGAAAAGTATAACAAATACTTAATAACAAATCTATTGTCAACAATAGTTGTAGTGCACACACGAAAGTTCAAACCAGCTTCCTAACGCAAATTACTAAAAGGCTTCGCGGCTCGCACATTCTTTTTCACGAATGTTCGGTTACTTGTATGTTATCCTTGATGTTGATAATGATGATGACGATGATGATAAAAATGATGGTGATGATGATGATGATGATGATGGTGATCATAATGATGATGTTCCAGATTTAAACAAGGAACATGGTGGCAGCGTCGTTCAAGTCTGGAGAAGAAACTGGTTTTCCTGGTGGTCGTCTGTTTTCTAGTTGCGCTGATATTTTTCATCGTTCTCATTGTATTAGCAACACGTCGAGACGGTGACGACAAACCTAAAGTTGAACTGACAACGCAGAAACCAAGTCAAGAAGGTAATGTTGAGAACCTATGGTATTGGCATCAGGTTAAAATTCGCTTATGTTGCAGCGTTATCATTTACTTCAAAATTCATAATATCAATGAATGTTATAAAATGTTCTATATCAGATATGCGTGAATACACTAAAATGGCTATTTTGAGATTAAATCTTACCCAGTAGGCCTATCATACACATTCAAAACTTCAGTCTTAACAACCCATGGCAAACGAGTAGGATACGATGATAATCTAATTCATGCTTAATTATTCCAACGATGTCCTACCAACGCTACTGGTAGTACAATCTTTTGAAGTACACAATTTTTCATGAAAAGTGTTATTTCATCAGTATGTTCATCATCCTGTCTCAGGGTACGAACGTTACGCTTACTCCACTAATCTGTACCCTGGGCTCAGAAGCTAGATTCGCTCGGGGTCCATCCTGGAATAAAGCCAATCAAATCATTTTCTCTTTGAAATTTTATCGAGAAGGTGGCGAGAAAATAATTTCATTGACTATATCCCAAGTCGGGCCGCGCGAGCGCATCTAGCTTCTGAGCCCAGGGTACAAACTAGTGGAGTTAACGTAACGTTCGTGCCCTGAGACAGGATGCATGTTCATCGGTTAGACGTTTAAAGACAACTGACTACTGACTGTAATATTTGCTGGGATTGCAAAAAAGCTCATGAAAGTATATCCTCGTTGTTTAAGAAACCAACACAAGCTATGACGCATGGCGACCCGAGGTAGTAAATGTATAACATGATCTCCCGGATTCGATTTACGAGATGTTATTAAGGATAGCGGTCTTTATTTTCTCGTTTAATGTCAGTTTTCTCTCTTAAAACTTTCCTGTATTTATATAAACGTTGTCGACTCAAGCGTATACTTTGCCAGTTGTTTGGGATATTCATGTACATGTATATATATGTACCCGGACGAAAGAAAAGCGACATCCTACATTGAAAACTACCTTATGGTGCTGATGGGATATTTACTAAATCAATCATTGTTGACAATCAAATGTTACGTAATTTAGTTGATTTAGTGACTAATTTCTAAAACCTTTTATTAACATAAATGAAAGTGTTCTATTGGTTATGTTTCCTTACGTAAAATAAATTATGTTCTTGTGTGGCGACACTACTGTACAAAAGTAAGGTTTCAGTTGTAAAAAACAACATTTTGGTTTCAAAGTAAACATGAACGGAGCAAAAACCTTTTGTCATACCTAACACGGAACTAACCGGCTGTAAAACTTTCATCCAGTTCTTTTGACACAAAGTTTTCATTCCTGAGTTTTTTTAATCAATTTAATGAATTTAATTGTTTGTTTCCAGAAATCTGTACAACTGCGGGATGCGTGACAGCAGGTGTGTAACCTTCTTGTGTGTGTAAGAACGGAAAGGTATCTTTATGTACAGTAACGACAATTAGACATAATTGTAGCATCAACTATTTGGATAAATTTTAGGAGTTAAATTTAGTTATCCATTATACGAAACCAAAGAAGAATACTAGAAACCAAAATCTATAAACGATTAAATCATGACCCTTTTCGTTCATGGATATTGTCCATATCTTACCATTTTATCATTCATTAATTCATCTTTATTTGACACCAAATGTCCCTTGTTACCGTAAGATGGTCGATTATATGAGGGAAACAAATTACTCTCTGTATGATTTTAACGATAGAATATTTCTTAATCAACCATTAACGTTCCTAATTATCCTTTATAAATCTAGGGCCCTTTTTACACATAGAGATTTGGGAGAACTTCGTATATTTTTTAAACTCAACACTTCGCCTCAGAACTTGTCGTATCGTCCCTCGTCAAAACTCTTTTATAGACCTGCATTCTGAACACATCTTGAAAAATAAACTCAAACAGGTTTCGATTCTAAGCTTGAAGATTTTCATTTGGATTTACCCGGCCTTTGATTGAAGTAGATTTGGCCTAGAAACGTTGTGAGAAATCAATAAAGAAGTTGTTATCCATAACATTTGTCTTGCATTGCTCTTCATCCTCCCTAGTATTTGCATTCACATGTAGGATAAAGAATGTGAACGATGGTGTCAGGTTAGCATATCAGTGTACAATATCAGATTTCATGCTGAAGAAAACCTGCTACTGTTAGGTAGACATATTTACACATAGTTGAAACTCTTGCCATCAGAGTAGCTTCAATAGTGAAACATTCCCCTACAAGGGCAGCAACTATTGGTCCCGAAAATTTCATAGAATTTCATGCACAGTGCAGAAGCTTTTCAAGAAACGTTTTTAGGTTGTTTAAGTTACACATAGAAAAGTATGTGAAACTATTTCAAATTTTTCAGCTGCGAGAATTATGGATTTTGCTGACCTCACCGTTGACCCCTGTGAGGACTTCTACGAATACTCCTGCGGATCTTACGTGAGAAAAACAGAAATTGCTGAGGACAGACCTTCCGCAGATTTATTCTACCTTCTTGATGATCGCCTGAGGATTAAACTAAGAGGTAAGACCGATAATATCTAAACACTGATGTCTTCATCTGCTGGTTGATGTACAACATGCAAGGATAAAACTCCAAGGTAAGACCGCGAATATCAAAACAATAATGTCTTCATCTGCTGGTTGATATACAACATGCAAGGATATAACTCCAAGGTAAGACCGCGGATATCAAAACAATAATGTCTTCATCTGCTGGTTGATATACAACATGTAAGGATATAACTCCAAGGTAAGACCGAGAATATCAAAACAATAATGTCTTCATCTGCTGGTTGATATACAACATGCAAGGATATAACTCCAAGGTAAGACCGCGGATATCAAAACAATAATGTCTTCATCTGCTGGTTGATATACAACATGCAAGGATAAAACTCCAAGGTAAGACCGAGAATATCAAAACAATAATGTCTTCATCTGCTGGTTGATATACAACATGCAAGGATATAACTCCAAGGTAAGACCGAGAATATCAAAACAATAATGTCTTCATCTGCTGGTTGATATACAACATGTAAGGATACAACTCCAAGGTAAGACCGAGAATATCAAAACAATAATGTCTTCATCTGTTGGTTGATATGCAACATTTAAGAATTTAACTACAAGTAAAACAGTTGTTATTTAAATAATGACATCCTCTTCTGCTGGTTGAAATACATGTAAATCCGAAACAACAAGGTATGACAAACGATAACTAAAATGATATCCTCTTCCGTGGTTGATATACAACATGTAGATATTAAACTACAAGGTAAGACCGCGGATATCTAAACAACGATATCTTCTGATTGAAGGTAGTCTAATGGGAATTTAAGGTTTCCACATAAGATTTGGGGCTCCTTAACATTGACATCATCTATTTGAGTAAAGTCTTAAACTAAAACTCAGCGGTAAGAGAATAGAGATATAAATGGTAAAATCTTCTTCTGTCTGATTTTCAATTATGTAGTTATAGTTTATATAGTATATACATGGTTTATGTGTAGTTTTTTTCATATTTACATATATATTGTGAAAGTAGTTCATTGAAAATTGTTCTCTGAATCTATTCCAGATGTTATCGAGGCTCCTAAGAAAGAGGGAGAGTCTGCTTCCATTGAACACACCAGAAATCTCTACCAGTCCTGTCTCGATACAAGTATGTCTGAGACTAAGGAAGCCTGGGGGTATAAACTGTTAAAGAAAGTTGATCAACGATATTTTTCATTTCATACTTGTACCTGAAAAGGTTGATTCAAAAACAGGTGATAGTAAAATGTCAAATTTTCGTATTTTATCTCCGCTCGGGTATTTTTCTTGCGAGGCATGCTTACGTTTAGATATTACCCGCGAGTCGTCGTTTATCCTTTACATGCAAGGGCAAGTCAGACAGTTGTGAAAAATGAATATCCAAATAATTGTCACTTGTTCTTTCAGTTGTGTTCTTTGTGTGTAATTATCTTTATGAAGTGCATAATGTTTTATAGATACGCTGGAAGAAAGGGGGACCCAACCCCTGCTGGACTTCCTCCCTCGGTTAGGGGGGTGGCCTCTACTGGATCCTACATGGGACGAATCCACCTTTAACCTGGAGCGCGCCTTGGCCACTGTCTCTCGGCTAAACCAAGTCCCAATCATTTACATGGCTGTCCGGAATGATCTGACGAACTCGTCCACTCACAAAATATTCGTTAGTATAGAGTTAGAGTGCACTTGACATTGGAAAATTAAGAATGGGCAAATTCTTCTTTGAGAATCATTTTGAAGTTAAATGGACAAGTTCCATTGTGATGTTTCGTTAATAATGCCTGACTTTTAATCTTTTGTATTTTTTAATTTGTTTGTTTGTTGTCTCTAAAACAAAACACAAGGTATCGTTACTGGAATTAACGATCTTTTATGCAAAGATTAAAGAATGCTTCTTTTACGTTTGAATAAGAAATTCATATCCCTCTATATGTTCTTCGCTGTATTCAAAAGTTTTAAGAAAACACCTTTGTCATTACGCAAATTATATTTTGTCACATGAATATCACTTCATAATCGGCTATTTGCTAATAATAAGTCTGAATGATTATACTGACGCTTTAACTAGACCTTCTTCTCTTTCTACAGTTCGACCAGCCCCCGGTTGGAATGCCAAGCAGAGACTACTACTTACAGGGAAGGAACGACTCAAAACTCCTTGCTTATGAAAAACTAGCCAATGAGATGGTAGCAGGTATGGGTGCGGACCCGGATGTAGCCAAAGTGCAGATTGCCGAGATGATTGACTTCGAGATTCAAATTGCAAATGTAATCACATTTTGATTGTATTTTGTATTTCAAAGTTCACGACAACCAGTTTTTGTCTGTGTAGTTGGCGTTCATGATTGATAATGAATTTGATAAAGTGGATTTACATTTTTGGTTCATTCTGAAATTTCGTTTTACAGTTTGTGCGAATACCTTTTTGTCGTTGACTGTTTTTTATCGTATCATTTGTCATATTTAAAACCATCATTCAACATTAACAGGTTCTGTCATTTTAACTCATGGTCTGCATTGCTATGCAATAAGTATTGGAACTACTGACTGTACATCAGCTGTATGGAAATACGAATCAATAAAGATATACCAGATTTCAAAAGTTGAAAAGCAAACAAGAAATAATGATCTACTTGATATAATGGAAAGAGATTCATAGAGTGGAATTGAAATGACAAACAATCGAATGCTCCTGTCAAATTTATGTTAAAATTTTCTTTCTTTTCTGATTAAAATCTGCATAATTCCGAGGAAAAAGACTCTTTCCAGAATCGAAATAGTTTTGTCGGTAGGTTTCCTCTCCACTAGGTCCGCCCACAGCCCCGTAGGTCGCATGTTCTGACTTTAACTAAGCTAACCAATCAAAAGTTGTCTGGCAAAGGCCTTTAGCATCAAAGGCTAGGGGCAGGTAACTCTTGTGAACAATGCTTTCAACATGATCACCGGTAGAGGTTTTATAAGCGCGATAATGCGCTAACAACTAGGTTTCGTAAACACTTAAAAGATCATGCAACCTACGTGGCTGCGGTAAGACCTGGTGTAGAGGATTTCGTAAGTTGAGAGAGTTTATTCCTCGGAACTTTGAAGATTTTGATTACACTGTTTCTCTGTGTGTTCTATTTGTATCGCCATCTACGAAGGTATTTGTATCTCTTCAGCTAACGTGAATATACTTGATAAGCACGGTGCACGGTGGTGTAGTGGTTAGCGTGCTGGCCTGTCACGCCGAAGGCCCGGGTTCGAATCCCGGTGGAGACACAAAAAATTTGTAACCTGGGCTTAACACTGTGTAGTGTCCTTGGGCAAGGCACTTCATCCACATTGCACTCAGTTCACCCAGCTGTATAAATGGGTACCTGAAAGTACGGACCTATATGGTCGCGCGAGGCGCTTAGTAGCTTGACTCGAAAGTACTATTCATTCAGGGTAATAATATACATTGCATCGCCATGTGTAACGCCGTTGAGCAGTCCTGGACTGGATACTAGGCGTTAAAATTAGTATTATTATTATTATTATTAAGTAGTAGACGTATTTAGTATTATTTCATGTATTTGACATTATATAAATTTCTATGTATATCGAGTCTCTTATTTGACTTGTTCTTAGATCACCAGGACACGGGTGGAGAGACTGGATAAGAAAAAGACGTATAATTTGTATACATTGAAGGAAATGTCACAAAACTACTCAAGTGTAAGTATTTACTTACAAATTTGACGATTAAAATAACTGTTGATTTAAGTTTTTATATGATCATGGAGGCTATAGTTACTTTCCTTGATATACGTTTGTGCAACTTAATTTTTGTGATGATTTTATTAAATATTTATGAACCTTCCCTCATCCAGTTTGCTTAATGTTCTTTTCTTCATCCCATTGTTTTCTTCTTGTCTTTATTTCATTTTTTTCTTTACTCTCTCAGTCTGTTTTTTCTCTGTTCCCATCTCTCTCTCTCACTCTCTCTCTCGCCCTCGAGCTCCCCCCTCTCTCTCTCACTCTCTCTCTCTCTTCTCTTAGATTTATTCTCTCACTCTCTTTCTTTCTCTCTCTCTCACTCTCTCTTCTCTTAGATTTATTCTCTCACTCTGTTTCTTTCTATCACAATTTCTCCCTACTTATTTCCTACCTTTTCACTTATAGTTTGACTGGCTAACTTACGTGAAACTGCAAATAGAGGAAAACGATGTCAACATCAACGTTACTGAAGATGAAGTTGTTGTCAATTCATCACCTCTGTATTTTGAAAAGTTATTTCCACTTCTCCAAAATACACCAAAACGGTAAGTACTGTATCACAGCTCTCAATAATTGGTAATTGTTTGATCATTTTCGGAAATATTTAAAGGTCGTGGATACGATTGGAAAATACTTTTTAAAATTCATACCGGCATCGCTTGAAAGATGTAAAACTCTTTTATTTTCCATATAAATGTCTG
Source organism: Steromphala cineraria (assembly GCA_916613615.1). NCBI lineage: Eukaryota > Metazoa > Mollusca > Gastropoda > Trochida > Trochidae > Steromphala > Steromphala cineraria. Next base: position 32,064,032 of record OU744732.1, read on the forward strand.
AAAAGAGTTATAAAATAAATAAAATTGTTGAAAATGCATCTTGTCGACAATGGTTTATGTGATGCTTTTGAGCGTGTTTTTCATGTACATCGTGTTTGTAGTGAAACCAAACAATTTCAGGAATGAATAACAACCTTTGATAATTAATACTTTTAAAAAAAACCTAACAATTTCGAAATACTTGTTTTTGATTTGATTGCTTACATGCAAAAACAATGTTTTAATTAAGCAAATCCTTCTATACAATGCAATATAAAATTTAATTCCAAAAGCCAGTAATGAGTCACTGAGGACCACAAAAATCCTACGGGAAAACCATTTCTAAAAAAAATACATTTTCAAAAGAAACAATAAAATGATTGAATTGGAAATCACTAATCCCAGTGTTAGAAAATAATATATTACTGTTAATGCACAACTTTTTCAGCCAACATTACTTAATGTGATATTTTAATGTTTTATGTCTGACATATTTTTCAAACCTTTTATGTAACCCTGGGGAACAAAAGAAAAAATCAGTTCTTTGAAAAAGTATGCAATTAGAATCAGGAACACACCCATGGAATCTTGAAATATATAAATGAAATAACAGATTATCATATTTCTTAATTTCAACAGTCACGTTGATCAGTAATTACTTTGTTCAACAGTCACATTGCTCAGTAATTACTTTATTTCAACAGTCACATTGCTCAGTAATTACTTTGTTCAACAGTCACGTTCCTCAGTAATTACTTTGTTCAACAGTCACATTGCTCAGTTATTACTTTATTTCAACAGTCACATTGCTCAGTAATTACTTTGTTCAACAGTCACATCGCTCAGTAATTACTTTGTTCTACAGTCACATAGCTCGGTATTTACCTTCTTCAACAATCCACCTAGTCAGTAATTTCTATATTCTACAATCCACCTAGTCAGTAATTTCTATATTCTACAATCCACCTAGTCAGTAATTTCTATATTCTACAATCCACCTAGTGAGTAATTTCTATATTCTACAATTAATAGAGACAGTAATTTAAATGTTTGATAAAAATTCCTTTGCTAGCTGCTTATTGTAATTTAGTAATTTACCTTTGTAACTTCTTTGTTATACAATCACTTTCCTTATTAATGTATCTGTTCTATAAGGATGCGCGGTATTATCGATTTATCGGTATATTGCAATAAAGGAACGATGATACGAATCGGTATATATCGAACGTTTTAAAATTAGCAATTTCTGTCTAAAATTGTTCCAAAAGACAACCTAATAAACATGATTTACGGAAAGTTCGAAACAAAGTCTGAAGTTGTGTTGTAAAGAAAGCTCAAATATATAGATCATAAACAGTGATAGAAAAATATCCCTTCCCAAAACGGCTCATAGCTAAGCAATGATGAGCGTTGTTGATGCTCATATGGAGACAAGATAGCATGCACATTCTTTAATTTGAATTGTACAAATATATTGCAATACGTATTGCAATACGCTTTCCTGTATCGGAATTCATTGCAATACAGAAATGAATAACGATACCCATCAAAATTTTTCTACATTCATAATGTAAAGCTAATTGTTTCAGGGTTATGGCTAATTACATAAACTGGATCATGTCTAAACAGCTGATGAAGCTTCTAGATGTCAAATTCAGGAACATGGTGACAAGATATAACGAGGTGAGATCGAAACCTTACATTCATTCAATAAAACTATAACTTTTATTGAGAACATTGTTGAATTACGATTTGAAAGACCAGCCATTTCTTTGTTACTAAAATGGAGATTGCTTTACCAATTTTGTGAGCATATTGTTAAAATTAAGTTATGGACGCCCAGGCAGTTTTTTTGTTACTATTGTATCTGTTGTTGCTTCCTGTGATAATACATTTATCAAGTAAATAGATCTTATATTCAGATGGAACCTCGGCTTCTCCTCGGGTCAATACAAACGACACTAGATCTGATCGTAGATCAGAAACACTTAAATGGCTATGTTCAGAATAGAGATCTTATATCTGTGTAAATGAAAGTTCATCATTCATGAACATTTCATGATCATTGTCACAAGGCTCCGTTTGAGTGTTTTCTCTTTTCTTATTCTTGTTAAATGAAAGAGTACATGTATGTGTACTACCTCAATCGGGGTAATTCGAAGTGATGATTTACGGTATTGGATTAACAATCAATTTTGTCTTCGCAATTCTTACTGTTTTATTTAGACTTGGGTAAAGTCATTCAATGAAGCCAATACATTTGATATCGAGTCTTAGTACAACTGTATTAGACATTTCGTGTAGGTGGTAGGGTATGTTTTTTAACCGATATCACTGTAATCAAAAAGCATTCCCATCGTGGTTCACTCTGTTCGAAAGTACAGTATATTTGCAATACATTACTCATAATATAGTTCGGGATATTCTAACCATGAGGTTTGTTTCTGTTGATTGTGAATTTCAACATGTGAAGGATTGTCTATGAATATCATTCAAGACGTAATGTGCCCTTGTTTCGTATTTAGATTTCACTTCCAACTGTATCCCACCTCATATTAATTCCAGTCCTTTCTTTGAAGTGACTTCTGTGACAGGAACTCTTTGAGATAGACTTAATGTACTGACTGGTTGCAATCAAATGAGTAATATGATGTCAGAGACCTATTTAGATTTAAATTGTAGCATTAGCGATTTCCCTATTCCATTGAGAAGATTGGAAGACTTGCACCTGTACGGCGGACACGTTTCCTAAAACAGAATTCAGTCAGTGGGGTAAAACGATTTTTGACAAATTAATAAAAGTACGGTGTTTATTTTTCCAAATTTCAATGTTTAAGGCAACTTTATCCAATTGTAACAGATATTACGCGGTAAGATATGTGTCAAGTTAAATGACTGAAAAAGAAAACTTCCAATATTATGTAATGTAAAATGTCATGCGTCGTTAAGCTGTATTTTCATGTGCAATTAGACATGATGCCAGGATAAACCCATATGGAGAAAGCTTTATCTTATCTGGATTGTTATTTATTACCTCCGATGGCAGTCATATCGGAATTTCCACACGATGCCAAAGGGCAACATCTCTCCTTTTAACTGTGACGTAACGACATAAACAATGATTTGACGTCACGACTCGCCCATGACGTTTTATTCGTCATGTTAACACATTTTAAGCTTTCCGTAGAAAGTTCACCGGCGGCTAGTTCGCTTATGTTATAATGCATCTTGTGAGTATTTTCATTTATATCGCTTCTACATTAATCATTCCTGCCTTAATATCGCTTTCGCTCAGGAAATACTCATATTTAGGCACTCGTGACGTAAAAATTTATTTCATGGGTACTCATTTTCTATTCTCTTTTCCTACCCAGGTTATGTTCGGTATAACAGCGGACCCCCCACGATGGAAGGTATGTCTGAGCTACGTCAACAAAGTCATGGGCTTGTCATTGGCCAGACTCTTCACGGACAAGTACTTCGATGAGAACGCCAAGTCAACAGTGAGTAGAATAAACAAAGCAGAGCAAAAAGGAGAAAAAAATATTAGTTGTTAAAGGGACAGTCCTATCGGTTTAATTTTGTGGAATTCAAGATTACTTCCCTGTTTACACTTATTTTCAAATATGTTAGTGAGGATAATAGGTATTCCAGATTTAACAAATTGACAAAGAATAGAATGCATCACTGCGCCATCTTGAATTTCGTTTCCACAAATACCCTGGATGGGACCGTCCCTTTAAAGTGTTGTTTATTTAATTAGTAAATGATGATTTCACAACTATGTAAGTGAGGATAATATTAAGGGTATTCCAGATTTAACACGTTGACAAAGAATAGAATGCATCACTGCGCCATCTTGAATTTCGTTTCCACAAATACCCTAGATGGAACCGTCCCTTTAAAGAGTTGTTTATTGATTCAAGACAGGGAGATACTACGTGGTATTAGCCAGTATACTTTTATTGTTTATAGAGTTGGATAAGCTTTTAAAGTGACACAGAGTATCTTTCTTAAAATTTTATTTGGTTTTGATAAGCCACAAAATATCTAACATGCTGATTGAAGTTCATATCTCATCACTGGAATATATCCATTTATGCATAATATCTCTAAAATGCTTTGATTTTATGGACAAATCAAGAAAATATCTCAAATACTTTTAATATTCGAAAGTATGCATTCAATTAATCTACCTATGAGTTACAATACCTAATAAACACTATCGAATCGAATAGATCTTCCTGTCAGCTTATGACAAGGTTTCAAAAATTACGTTTGGCGAATTTGCGCGCGCCACTCGAGCCACATTGTCCGGTTTTCGATCAAAATCCCGACTTTGAATGGCCGTATTTTCGCTCTAATGTACTGATTGACCTTTAACTTGTTATCTTCAGTAACAGTTAGTGGTTCCCGATGTAATAACATCGATTTCAAAATTTGACATATGTGATCCTATCAACATACTCGGTGTCTCTTTAATGTTTCTCTTGTGAGACTCTAGACATGCATTGTCATCATACTTCCTTATGGGGAAAGTTGTACGCTGTGTTCTTGTGTAAAATTGGCGCAAAATATATTTTTCCAAAATGCTTGTTAGTCGTATATCAATTGCTATTAGTGTTTGGTCAAACTATATGGACCAGGGGACTTCTGCAGCAAAGGAGTGTTGGGTTACATATATATTGTCAAAGGTTTGGATTTATCTTACTGAGGACATTGACTGAATGCACTGAATTGTATATTCATTGTTTAATTTTCAAGATCTTGGAACTGATCGCTAATCTTAAGGAAGCCTTCAATGAGCTTTTGATGGAAGTCGATTGGATGGATGATCAGACACGTGAGCTCGCTCGAGAAAAGGTGAGATTGAACGAGAGTAGAGCAAGCACAAAACTTTTGTAATTATCAATGCAAACCTTGTAAAGATTTTTTATTATCTTTTAGGACGTAATAAAAAAACTGTTGAGCTTAATTTATTTAGATTGGATTAAATAATTTCCATGTTGATCTGTATGTGGTCCATTATGCATATAACTGTAACAAACGACATAATGGTTGATAGAATCTATCAATATATTTATCAGTTAAATTACTTCATATTTTTTTTTTTTTCAATTTTTCGCTTTTATTATTTCAGGCAGATGTCATGAATCAGAAGATAGGATATCCAGACGCCATCAAGAACAACACTTATCTAGATGAATTCTACAAAGATGTGGGTATAATAATGTTATCATACAATAAACCAGGTATTCATACTTATTTAATGAAGGGGAAATAGTTGCAAACAACTTCTGTAAACTTCTTCCCTGATTGAGAAAGAAACAAGGAAACTTAGGAAAGAAAGAAAGGTAACTTCATAATCTTGAAATCGCGAAAGGTTTACTCCTCATCTTCTTGAGTAAATTGAATAACGATCTTGTAAACCCTTCATTCCCTCCGACAAAAGAGTAGGTATGCCTATTCTAACGCCTTCGATGTAATGTGTAAACCAACTTCTTCAACGACTTCTATCTGAGAAAATGAAAATTGGGTCGATGTTTTGAAACTGAATATGATATAAATGATATTTCTTAATTCTTGAATGAATATTTGCACTTTAACGTCTCATCACTGATTAACTAGGAAATCTCAAGCAAAATATATCACCAAATGTGACCTAGTAAGACAGCGTGATACGACTTCACCACATGTTATTGGTATGTCAAAGGGGCATTAGCACGTTTTTTTGATAATTTTATATTTTAAATTTTTCACTTTTTATTGAAGGTAATGCTAAATGTATTATTTTGATAGTGTCAAAAATCTCATTACACAAGCCAATCACCCATAGCCAGAGGACAAAGTATGAAGATTCCCATAAAATTCATCGGCAGCCATTTTGTGTGAACACCTTTAATTCATTTTGTGTAAGAAAGGGGAATCGCATGGCTAAACTTTAGGTTATACATTTGAATTATTACTGCTCCATTTAGTTTAAATACATTGTCTTTCAATTGGAACCATTAATTTTCATTTTCCTGTCATCACCTTATATTCCCCCAAAAAACGTGCTACTGCCCCTGTAATAACAGTTATTGTATGAGGCAATGCTATCTTATTACTCTCTCCTCCAAATGGAATGGAATGTGAACAAACCTAGACTTTGAATCATGTGGATTTGTTTCAGTTTTATCAAGATGAATTTCTATCAGTCGAAGGACCTGATAAAGATATTTTCCTTACGAGGGATTAATTTTAGTCCAATCTTGGAAGGCAGGTGGATATGGATATAAAGAGCCAAGATGTTTTCGATTCAATTCATCATATCCTTTATAACACGTATGTACAGTTTTTACGGTTAATAACAAATCGTATCATAATTTGTTGGATATGATTAAACAAACAAACTATGCCATTATTATGTTTAATTTCGATCCTCTTTTCCCCAGTACATCTTCAATGTTAGCACATATCTGGAGAATGTGGTGACAGTCTACCGAACCTCATCAAAGGGAAACTTAGGCCTGCTGCGTAAATCTGTAGACAAGTCAAAGTGAGTACTTTCTACTTTGTACACGTAGCATAGGGTCTGACATAAATTCTTTCGTCGTAAGGAAGACAAGAGTAATAGGGTCTGACATAAATTGATTCTTTAATTTAGTAGCATAGGGTCTGAAATAACTTGTTCCTTCGCAAGGAAGACAAGAGTAATTCTTTTGATGAACATATTCTTTATTTGACAGTAGCGTTGTTTCGATATGGAACCTTTTACCGTTTGGGAAAAGAATGAGCATATCAGTTTATACAATTTAGATTGATAATGAGAAAACATAAACAGTAGAAACAGGATTAGGTAGCAATTGCATTGGTTCTTTGTACTCGTAGAATAGGGTCTGACATAACTGGTTTCTTTGATTTCGTAGAATAGGGTCTGACAATACTTGTTTCTTTGTATTTGTAGTATAGGGTCTGACATAACTTGTTTCTTTGATTTTGTAACATAGGGTCTGACATACCTTGTTTCTTTGTATGAGTAGCATATGGTCTGACATAACTGTCTTTGTATGCGTATGATAGTGTCTTACATAACTTATTTATTTGTACTATATAGTAGCATAGAGTCTTACATAACTTGTTTATTTGTACTAGTAGCATAGAGTCTTACATAACTTGTTTCTTTGTACTAGTAGCATAGTGTCTTACAAACCTTGTTTCTTTGTACTAGTAGCAAAGTGTCTTACAAACCTTGTTTCTTTGTATTAGTAGCATAGTGTCTTGCATAACTTGTTTCTTTGTACTAGTAGCATAGAGTCTTACATAACTTGTTTCTTACTAGTAGCATAGTGTCTTGCATAACTTGCTTCTTTGTATAAGTAGCATAGGGTCTCATATAACTTGCCGCTTTGTGCTGATCAAGGCAATCTAGCATGCAACATCGGATCAAGAATATAGAAAGAGTCTTGTGTTGTGTTACAGATGGTTGTTGGCTCCAGCTGTCGTCAATGCATACTACTACAGTTCCTGGAACGAAATCGGTATGTTTTTGCATTCATCCACATAGCAATCAGTCCACCGAACAGTTTAGATTTGTACCTGAAACAGGATGCCTAGACCTACATGGTCTGGTAGCTACTATGGAAGTACAATTCCGACAGGGTATGATTAATGTAGCGCCTAGAGCAAGCTAGTGGAATGAAAGTGCACATATGAATATCCATTAATAATTTATACAATTATAAAACAGGTGATATTTTATAAAAAAATACATATATCTGATTTCTCAAATATTTCCCCTCACACTGTTAATGAAAAGTAAACACAAAGGCATGATATTTTCCATGTCACGGTTTAGGAAGAACCATGTCAAGGTATCCAAGAGGTGTTTTCATCGATTGCAGATAAGGAAGATATTTTGAGTTTCAGCTTTTTGCCGCTAGGGCAATCATCGCTTATTAGAGATTCGCAGAAATTATTCAGTTATATGACATTCAGTCGATATAGCAAACACATGACTGGTACCAAATCTCTGCCAGTAAAATCTAACAACATATAGATAGAAGATAGAAGGTTTAATGATATGTTTCAGTCATAATACATTTTAATTTTGATTATATTTCAGTTTTCCCAGCTGGTATTCTACAAGAACCCTTGTACAGCGAACATCAACCCTGGTAATCATAAATAGTCTTATATAATGTAATTTGAATAATGTAGAATTCCTCATTAGTTCAAATCCCTATGAAATCGAATTTCGAGTTACGGCATGTCTTAAATAATTGAAATGTTAAACGTTAGAGTTAACGATTTGTTCAATCAGTATACGCAAATTCTATCACAAATCATGAAGTTATGAAGCTAAGGCAACGTTTCAAATGTAGGTGAGTATTTTTGATTTTTTTTGTATTGACCACGTTGTTATTTTCCTCTTATACAAATCCGGTACAATTATATGTAACAAGAAAAATTTCCGTCTTGATTTTAGGTCACTCAACTTCGGAGGTATCGGCAGTGTCATTGGTCACGAGATTACTCACGGCTTCGATAACAGAGGTACGTGTTAAGAATTGAAACCAAGACATACTGGTCTCATAAGTATCGTCAATAGAGGATTCAAAGGAAGAATTCTACTTAATTTCAATGCAATGCTAAAATCAAAGTTAAACGTACATAAAATCTACTTGAAGGGTACGTAAAATCTTCAACCCAGACAATGTTACAGAACCCTTGGACACATTGTAAATCCAAAACACGCATACATCTGCATTATGCGATCACCTCCAGCTTTCCCCAGTAGCTAAGGCAGAAAGATTTATTTGTAAGTAGCGGTAAAAGCCATATGTGTCTTTAAATGACCATACTTGAAATGCAACACGGGTTGAAGATGATTATGAATTCAAAGAAATTGATCAAGCGGCATAACAAGTCTTTAAAATTACTGAAGTGATGTGGTTTCACCCAGAGCAAGGTTGGCGATTGGTTCGTACCTTTATAGGTCGACTTAAAAAAAGAGACTCCGCCTAATTGGGTTATGAAAATACTTATAATATATGGATGCAGACTTTACTAAAATCTCTTTTTGTTATTGCTTACAATAAAATATGTTATATGTTATTATGCTGCTACATTTAAAGGCAATCATCTTAACATCAAACATTTAGTTTTATCAGATGATCACAATGCTGCCATCTGTGTACTTGGTTATATGACAGACAAGGGCGGAACGTTTAAGGACTGATTGTGAGACTGTAAATTTGTGGAGAGGTTTAATAACAGGAAACTGTGTAAAATTGTATTACGCACGAGCTCGTTGAGTAATCCTTATGTGTCCTAGGTCGTCAGACAGACAATCCCGAGAACCTGAGAGACTATGGGATGAGACTATTACATGTTAGCTCGTTTAGTATTCTCTATATGTGTCAGAGGTCAAAATACAGACAAGGGCTGGAACTTGTGATTGTTGGGTCAAGACTGGTGGAAAGGTTTAACATCCTAACTCAGTGAAACTGTATTACATACTAGCTCGTTTAGTATTCCCTATGTGTCCTAGGCCTAGGTCGTCAGAGAGTCAAGGAGGGAATCCTGAGAGATTGATGGGTTGAGACTGTGGTGAACATCGAAACTCAGTAAAACTGTATTACATACGAGCTCGTTTAGTATTCCCTGTGTGTCCTAGGTCGACAGACAGACAAGGACGGGAACCTGAGGGACTGGTGGGACGAGACTGTGGTGGAGAGATTCACCAACGAGAGTCAGTGCTTTATAGACCAGACTTCGCGCTTTCTCATGCCTGAGGCCGGACAATATGTGAGTTTTTACCTACGAGGGCAGTCATATCGAGGTTCATATTTTCATATGTTGCTCTAAGGCAAAGTTTAAATTTTAATTGTGACGAAACGTTTTAAAGAATACTTTGACGTCACGGTTCACCCCTGACGTCACAGTCTATACTACCAATAACAACTTTCTTTTCTCAGAATAATGTAACTTGTTTTTTGACATAAAACTACAACAATTTTATGAATGCAAATATCCAAAAGATGCGAAACGTTATCAGGATGAAAGTTCTTTTACAACGTAAACGTATAAATTATGGTTCTATATCATACCATACGATTATTTCTACAACCACATCGCCTTCTTTCTTATCAGGCAACTTTTGCAGCTGAAAAATCGTGGGGGTGCATAACTTTTTTTCCATATGTATATTAGCCTTTATATAGTGTGAGTACCGGCAGAACGTTAGTAGCCTATTATATGTTTTTATGTGTAGGATAAAACCGCGGAAATTGAAATGTCAGTCTAATGTACAGCCAGAAATCTTTTTAATTGCCAGTTTTGTAGATATCGCTGTGTCATAAATTTTATTTCACTTTTTGAATGAACGTCGCGTGACCTGTAGACATTACGGCATTATCGTTGAGTTTGACGTTACAGTGTTTGCATTACGTCAGCAATTTTTCTTGATACTAAAGATGTAATTTAACTAGTTATTGATAAAACACTTGACTCAGTCTCGTATTTTAACATTTTTATGAAACTCGTGAATGCCGTATCAGCATTTCACTCGCTTTCGTTCTTTAGTAGACTAACATATACCATGTAAAATTGATTTAACTAAAATGTTCTCTTTATTTTTTTGCGTTAGTGTTTGGATAACATACTACACTCAGGGGCAAAAGAAACGATACCATATAAAATACATGATAGGTCAAGCTACGAGTGATAGTTACGGCTGAATCTGGGTTAATTTGTTTCTTCAAGGGCAAACTGAACTAAGTTTTTGTTTTCAAAGCTATATCTGATAACGCTTTTGAAATATTGTTGAAATACAGGCCTTTCAAAAAACGCCATTTTAAAATCTCCTTAACTAGACGAGATAGGAATGAGAAAATGACCCTTTTTCTTGTTTTTAAACCATCATACAGGCAAAATGCGTGAACAAATTAACTTCTACCCGGGTTTTTTATATTGATAATTTTAAAGATTATGACCAGAAATAACATTGAAAAAGCTGTTTTCTGACCCCTCGTGTATTTGAACAGTCACAGAGTTATAAATATCATACTTTCATGTTTGAAATTCTTAGTACTTCTTCACAACTAATTTGTCTATCACAAGGGTTCGTGGTCGCATTTCATTTACAACAGGATTTGTTCTGTACTCTTTTGGAAAGTTGGCATCGTTTCTTTTGCCCCTAAGTGTAGTTCTTTAGATATCAAACAACAAGTGTCATAAAGTGTTAACAAACGTATTAAGTTCCTATTGATAAAATGGTAAAATATATGATAAGACTGAATAACATTCAGGGTGATGACGCTCCATCTACCGTTCACTTTTAGTCCAGCAGATATGTGAAAAATGTATTTACAATTGTGCCTTTAATGATACACGCATGAAATTTGGTACAGAGTAAGGGGGTACCCTTAGAGGGATATTTGGATATAGGGACATTCCAGATTTCCTCAAAGATTTAAATGGCGGCTACAAATTAATTAATGTAATTAGTTAATGAATTATACCAACCAGTTCAAATCCTTATCACGTGTGTTTGGTGTAAAACAAAATTTAGGTATTATGTTATTACTAGTTGTGCATATGCTATCAGTCTAAGTAAACCTAGCCTCAATAATACTCGTTTCACTCCGCTATTGAGTCTAGCAAGATGTAGTAGAAGATCGTGTCAGCCGATCTTTGGAATTGACCAATCAGGGATCGTCCTACCAAGCCGCAATAGTATGCATTCGCCCATATAACGTTGGAGGGTCATAGGTCGGCGAAAGGTTGGCTGACGCAACCTGCTACTACATCTTGCTAGACTCAATATCGGAGTGAAGCGAGTATCAATAGCTAGGTTTACTTTGACTGATATGCTAGCAATTATTTCATACTGAGATCAAAAAGAACATCTGCAGTGGTACATAAGGGTAACAAAAAGAGATTTTCCGATTGCCATTGCAGAATTCGGCCCGCCGATTAGATATCTGACTCCACAAACTTCTGTCTTTGCTTGTTGATAAAACATTTGTTCAAAAACACTCTTAACAATTATCAGTTTCAAAATATTTTCAATCCAAGACTGCATTAGTGGTGCTGCATATTGGGTGGCGGACAATGGCTAATAAACAATTCAAGCTTTTGAATCAACAGGCTAGAATGCAACTCGTCTACTCTGATTGAATGGAAGAAGTGCGTTTTATGTCAGGAAGAAACAGAAGAGGCTATTTCCTGTCCCGTTTATTCCAAGCAAAGTATAGGTTCTGAATAGGCGGAGATATAAAATGGGCTCCATGCCCTCGGATCCGTGGCGCGATGGTTTTTTTTGTGATGGTCCGATCTCCTGGTGTAGATCGGTAGGAACTTGAGGTACGCCTCAGGTTCGGTAGGTACGCTTTTCATCTGAGCCATTCAAGAAGCCCTCTGCCAGGGACACGAGCAGTTCAACAGCAGCTGGACTTGACCAACAGGCTGGCAGGAGGAGCGGAGATCGGGTTCGTTCACTCCCAAGAAGAGAAGATGGGGAGGTCAGCCTACCCCTTCCAGGCAGGAGGCGTGTCATTTCGTATCGTGGTTCTTGGTGTATTGGCATCAGCTGGGGCTGGACCCTTTTATATGTCACTTACTGAAGCGGGAATTCCAGATACCAGTTTCGTCTCTGACCACCTCTTACCTGCGACTCAACGGAGCACCACAGGAGACAGACAGGCTCAACGTAACGTTTGAACAGATGGAGATTCTTAGATCCAAGGGGGTAGTGGAGGAAATCCCGGTCCCAAACCTCAAGTCGGGGTTCTACTCCCCTATGTTCATTCCACCCAAGAGAGACATGAGAAACTAGCAGCTGATTAACGACATGTCGAAAATAAACCCTCCTTCCTTGTACTGCCGCCATATTTGTCACTTGTTTTTGTAATCAGTCATGCGGTTGCTGGAGCCCTAGAATTGGAGAATGCATACTTGCACATTCCCATTTCCGAGACCACCGCGATTACCTCAATTTCGTTCTGGCGGAGCGCTATTCTCAGTGGAATGTGATCCCATTTGGAATATCATTCGCTCCGAGGCTTTTCACCAGGCTGACTCAACAATAGTGAACTTTCTTCTCGCTCACAATGTCCAGTTCATCCCATTCGTGGACGACGGGTTCGATACTCATCGCTGATCGCTCAGTTCAGGAGATTGGGGTTGCTGATTAATCTTTCCAAGTCAGACCTTAAGCCAACCACCTTGCTCACCTTCCTGGGCCCTATTGTGGACCCTGCTCAGTCCCCAGCTAACGCATGGAGTGAATAGAATTCTTGCTTCGCTAGGTCCAACAGATCATCGGGCTGCTCACATAAGTGCAGGACCTAACTAGGAGGGACCGGCTGCAGTTGAGACCATTTCATGTCTTCCTAAACGTGCACGTCAGGGAAAAGATGTCTAGACATGTGTTACCGCTTCGCCATGACCTCAGGGAGGAGGCGAATGTCTTCAGAGGTGTCCCGCTCCACTCACTAAAGGTGATGGTAAGCGTAGCTTGGGATAGAACACACGGTAGGTGTCTGGTCTCAGAGTCAGTGGGATCTGTAACGTCTTTGAGGCATCTTGGCATTGTGAAAACAAAACCAATAATGATGAAATTTCACTGTATAAGTTATGATTCAGTTTGCGTTAACATATTCGTATGTCATACCTAGCAGATGGCTGTAACAAATTAGGCAGGTCATTGAAGTGACCAGGGATCAAAATGTGGAAAACACCGATTTCTATTTTGCTCTTCAAAATCCTTCATAAGTGACCAACAGCTTTAGATCTTATTAATATGTGTTCCTGTGCGCTAAGGCAACGTAACTGTGATGAGTTTTTTTACTACAAAGTTTACACGGATGATTTTAATCGAAATTTAAGAAAACCTGAATTTCACAAATATGACCCCATCTGTCTATTTAACCATGCCAAATATTGACATTCAGCACCAGTGACGAAACGATCCCGAAACATGGTTTTCGAATGGATATTTTACACATGGACAATTGATGATCTTTTGTAAGTGGTCTTGGAGTTATTTTATGAACGTCAAAACGAAACCCAAATTACATCATATTTGCACTAAGATCACAAGCAAGTGAACAAACATAAGATACGCACCTGTATGGATTTGGTTTTGTTTGGTTAAGTCATGAAATCGATAATATTGATATGTTTGTCCATAGTTATGAAATAAGACTCCAAGATTGTATAAGGCAAAATATGTTCAGCAGAATTAATAGTTCAACGCATTTATAGTATTACTAGACAATAAAGTCATTATTAGATGTTGAGTACTATATATCAAATATATATACATGTAAAGGAGAATCGGCGCTATTTATGTGTTTTACGTATCCAGTCGTTACCGCTTTTATGTAATGTTAGAAATAATGATACTTCTGAAACTACCAAAATATGTAAAATATGCAGCCCTTATGATTTTGAAGATGAACTTCATTTTGTATTTGTCTGTGAAGCGTATACAGATTTACGTAATGTATACCTGCTTGATTTTAATAGTCAATCAGCCTTCAGTCATTATAAAAAGGTATTGATATGTAAAGATAAAGCTGTACTTATGAAATTAGCTATTTTTATCAAACATGCATCTAAAAGGATTTCTGTTAAATAATAGTATCACCTTAATCAACACCAATAACAAGTCCAAGTATATTACGTACATCTGCTTTGTGAAGTGATCTTTATACTCAACTGCAATTACAAGTCGAAGTATATTACCTAGATTTCCTTTGTAAATCCATCACTTTAATCGACACTATTTACAAGTCCAAGTGTATTACACATATCTGCTTTGTTAAGGGATCTTTATACTCAACTGCAATTACAAGTCGAATTATATTACGAAGATCTTTTTTATAAATCAATCACCTTAATCAACACCAATAACAAGTCCAAGTATATTACGTACATCTGCTTTGTGAAGTGATCTTTATACTCAACATCAATTACAAGTCGAAGTATATTACCTAGATTTCCTTTGTAAATCAAACACCTTAATCAACACCAATAACAAGTCCAAGTATATTACGTACATCTGCTTTGTGAAGTGATCTTTATACTCAACTGCAATTACAAGTCGAAGTATATTACCTAGATTTCCTTTGTAAATCCATCACTTTAATCGACACTATTTACAAGTCCAAGTGTATTACACATATCTGCTTTGTTAAGGGATCTTTATACTCAACTGCAATTACAAGTCGAATTATATTACGAAGATCTTTTTTATAAATCAATCACCTTAATCAACACCAATAACAAGTCCAAGTATATTACGTACATCTGCTTTGTGAAGTGATCTTTATACTCAACATCAATTACAAGTCGAAGTATATTACCTAGATTTCCTTTGTAAATCAAACACCTTAATCAACACCAATAACAAGTCCAAGTATATTACGTACATCTGCTTTGTGAAGTGATCTTTATACTCAACTGCAATTACAAGTCGAAGTATATTACGAAGATCTTTTTTATAAATCAATCACTTTAATCAACACCAATAACAAGTCCAAGTGTATTACGTACATCTGCTTTGTGAAGTAATCTTTATACTCAACATCAATTACAAGTCGAAGTATATTACCTAGATTTCCTTTGTAAATCAAACACCTTAATCAACACCAATAACAAGTCCAAGTATATTACGTACATCTGCTTTGTGAAGTGATCTTTATACTCAACTGCAATTACAAGTCAAAGTATATTACGAAGATCTTTTTTATAAATCAATCACTTTAATCAACACCAATAACAAGTCCAAGTGTATTACGTACATCTGCTTTGTGAAGTGATCTTTATACTCAACATCAATTACAAGTCGAAGTATATTACCTAGATTTCCTTTGTAAATCAAACACCTTAATCAACACCAATAACAAGTCCAAGTATATTACGTACATCTGCTTTGTGAAGTGATCTTTATACTCAACTGCAATTACAAGTCGAAGTATATTACCTAGATTTCCTTTGTAAATCAATCACTTTAATCGACACCAATAACAAGTCCAAGTGTATTACGTACATCTGCTTTGTGAAGTGATCTTTATACTCAACTGCAATTACAAGTCCAAGTAAATTACGTAGATTTCCTTTGTAAACCAATCACTTTAATCGACACTATTTACAAGTCCAAGTATATTACACATATCTGCTTTGTTAAGTGATCTTTATACTCAACTGCAATTACAAGTCGAAGTATATTACGTAGACCTTCTTTTTAAACCAATCACCTTAATCGACACCAATAACAAGTCCAAGTGTATTACGTACATCTGCTTTGTGAAGTGATCTTTATACTCAACTGCAATTACAAGTCGAAGTATATTACGTAGATTTCCTTTGTAAATCAATCACTTTAATCGACACTATTTACAAGTCGAAGTATATTACGTACATCATCTTTGTTAATCAACCACTTTAATCAAAACCAATTACAGGTGGAAGTACATTTCGTAGATCTCCTTTGTGAAGTGATTCTTTTCCCCCAAAAGCAGTTACAAGTCTCTCAAATCAAAGTTTATTACTTTGTGGTTGTGTATTAAATTGTATTGTGCTATATTAAATTGTATGGTATTGTATTGTCTGATAAGTTAAATATTTTACTATTCATAATTTTACCTCATTCATTTTATCGTGTTTTAAAGATGTAGAATCTCATAAGCCTTTTCCCTTGATGTTGTTTTTGTTCTGTTATTGGTTCCCAAGGTTTACATGGCATATGGAAAGTATATCATACATGAATTATTTCAAATAAGAGCGAAGGGTTCCAAGTTGGAATCCAGTCCGAATTTTAATTTTGTATAGTTTTCGATAACTCCTTTTAGGTGACAGAAATTGGTTTGCATGTCTGGTCTAATTATTCTTAGCCTTTTTTAAAGGGGCAGTCGCACGTTTTTTGATAATTTTATATTTCAAATATTTCACTGATAATTGTAAGTTAATTTTAAATGTATTAATTTGACAGTGTCAAAAATCTCATTACACAAGTCAATCATCCATAGTCGGAGGACAAAGTATGAACATTCACATAAAATCCATTGGCGGCTATTTTTTGTGAACACCTTTAATTCATGTTGTGTAAGAAAAAGGAATGGCATTGCTAAACTGAACGTTACATATTTGAATTATTACTGCTCCATTTAGTGTCTTTCAGTTTGAACCATTAATTTTCATTTTCCTGACATCACCTTATATTCCCCCTAAAAACGTGCTTCTGCCCCTTTAAGGGCTTATTTTGAATTTAACGTGCTATTAGGTTATTCTCAGGAGTAAAACTTACTAGGTTATTCCTAGCAAAGAAGATACCTACAACACAACAGACAGAATCTGACCTAGGTTTATATGGCTAACGTAAGTAAGAGGACATTCATTAGCCTATACAGCTGCGTACATGTACCTTAAAGGGGCAGTAGCACGTTTTTAGGCGGAATATAAGCTGATGTCAGGAAAATGAAAAGTAATGGTTCCAATTGAAAAACAATGTATTTAAACTAAATGAAGCAGTAATAAATAAAATATAAAACGTAAAGTTTAGCCATGAGATTCCTTTTTCGTACACAAAATAAATTAAAGGTGTTCACACAAAATGGCCGCCAATGGATTTTATGTGAATCTTCATACTTTGTCCTCTAGACTATGGGTGATTGTCTTGTGTAATATGATTTTGGACACTGTCAAAATAATACGTTTAACATTAACTTACAATTATCAGTGACAAATTTAAAATATGTAATTATCAAATAACGTGCTACTGCCCCTTTAAGTTTGTCCACTTGCTTGTGTATCTCAGTGCAATTATCATGTAAACTGGGTTTCATTTTGACGTCCATGATCATGAAATAACCCTAGGAGAACTTAGAAAGGATTACCAATTGTCCTTGTATTTTTCCATTTCTAACCATTTTTATAGATTTACTCGTCACTGTTGCTGAATTTGATATTTGTCATGATTAGATAGACAGGTGAGCTCATATTTATGAAAATCCGATTTTCTTAAATTTCAATTAAAATATTCCATGTTTAGCTTGTAGGACAAAACTGAGCACAATTACTTTGCCTTAGTGAAGAGGAACAGATGTGACTTAGAACTAAAGCTTTTGGTCACTTGTGAAGGATTTTGTAGAGAAAAATAAAAAATAACGTTTTCGACATTTTGACCACTGAGATCATGAGATCCGTGCAGTCTCTGCCACTATAGCATTTCACATCAATATTGCTGTGGCGGACATCCCGTCGGGTTGTTTTTGGAAGTCATACATGGTCTTTGCAAACCTCGAGACGTCTCTATGGAAGACGGACATTGCAAGGATGGTGCCTCAGGTATTTGCTTAGCAACGTCAACCCCTAATTTTATGTTATATGGTGAATTTGGAAGGTATCCAATCAGCATTTATGTTTCAAAGAGAATTATTGGTTTTTGGCATAAACTGAACACATCCCTATCTCAACCTAAGTTATCATCAATAGCCTTGAACTTCATGTCACTTGATAGTGCAGTCAATAATCACTCTTATCTATGGCTCAATACTGTTGAAAATATCTTAGACTCGTGTGGACTCAGTTATGTTTATAATTGTCCTGGTCGTTATAGTCGAATATGGCTACTTAATAAAGTTGAAGACATTCTTAAAGATCAGTTTTATCAAAATTGGAGGAGCGCTGTAGAAATAAGTTCCAAAGGTTACTATTATAAGTTGATAAAGGCCCGACCATCATTAGATGGATATCTGTTATTACCCAAGTATATAAGTTATCCTTTATTAAAATTCAGAACGTCTAACCATTACCTTCCTGTTGAGACAGGACGTTGGAAGAATATCCCAAGAGAAAATGGGACTTGTACATTATGTGATTCGCCGTCAATCGCTGATGAATTCCACTATTTATTTCGCTGTCCAGCTTTTCATGAAACTAGAAACAAATATATTCCTGAAAAACTCCTCAAATTCTCAAACATTTTATCTTATAGGCAGATATTTACATCTTCTAACTTTATTGTTCTTAGAAACCTGGCAAAGTTTATAAATGTTATATCATCCACTATACATAAAGCTTGAATATACCTGTGTATGTTGACGTGTCAATTTAATGTAAAAATCTTCTTTTAAAGAATGAATGTATCCCATATATTTTATTTGAAACCACCGCCATTTTGACTGTTTGTACATATACAATATAATTCTTTGTACTCTTATACCACCAATGGTGGTTTTTGGAGAATAAAGTGAAGTTGAAGTTGAACACACTTCAGGTCTTGGTACCCCAGAGGGATTGCAGCTCACTGTTAGATCGCACTCACATGTTGTTGTTTTTAAAAAACTTCGCATCGCTTTTTTCGTTGTGTTGGTTGTCTTTCTTCCTGGTTCGGGGCTTGTTACACCCTATTAACGGGGGCCCGGACCCCCATGCCATAAGTTTGACTGTTGAGGAGGTTACCTTCCTGCTTGTCTCGCAGCCCTTTACCGCTGTTGTAGTCTGGACTACAGTGAGTCATAGGTTAAATAATAGGACGTTTTTAGTAAACGTCATTATTTATATTTTCCGTAGACAACGCCAATCCTTCATTCCCACCCTTGCCTCCCCTCCTGCGAGTAGGTTGGCTCTGGTGTCCGTTTTCTGAGCCAGCACAAGGACAGATAACTCCTGTCTGCTTTGATCTGTGTAAGCTTGTTGAGAGATAATTAGAAATTTAAAAAATCTTGATATTTAAAGAAAAATAAAGACCAAATAATGTGTTTTAAATTATCATCATAAACACAAAAATCCTTGGTGTGCTTCTACAAGTACTATGACTTGGATAATGTTATCTTACTACCAGAAAGCCGCCATTTTTGAATGGCCGCCATTTTCGTTCTAGGAATAAATTTAAATGTCCCTAATCTCAAAATCTTCATAAAAGAATGCTCTACCAGTATACCAAGTTTCATGCTTGTATCACAAAAAGCACAATTTCCCCACTTATCTGCTGGACTATATATATTTAAAACCATATAAAAGGGCCTCAGAATTGAAAGACTGATAAAACAATAAACACAAGTAATTCTTTATTAGTAAGATGAAATTATCATCTCTTTATTTACAACAGTAAGTAGCTTATGCAGTTGAGTATTACAATATATACATACAACTGCATAAGGTGCCAATGTCTGTATTACGAAATGTTGATAAAAACGGTAATGTTGCATTTCACAACAAATGTAAAATACAATTTAAAAGGATAATGTCTTTTGCATCCTTTAAAGCATTTGGTAACGTTGTTCATACTGTATCAAATGTTCTAAAAAAAAGGAAAATGCGATTTTGTGAATCTTCTTGTGAATAATATAAAAAGATATGCGATTTGGTATATCTCCTTGTGAATGATATAAAAAAATGCGATTTTGTGAATCTTCTTGTGAATAATATAGAAACTTATGCGATTTTGTGAATCTTCTTGTTAGTTATATAGAAAATATAGAAAAAATGCGATTTTGCAAATCTCCTTGTGAATAATATAAAGAATATGCGATTTTGTTAATCTCTTTGTGAATTATATTATTCTGTTCCCTTTCAGATTAACGGGCGACTGACAGTTGGAGAAGACATTGCAGACAATGGCGGTCTCAAACAGAGTTTCCGGGTAAGCAAGGCGAGGGTAACCATTTGTCCCCAGAGAGGTAGTTCGAGTTCTGTTGTAAAACGAGCAATTGTTTCTCCAGCACATTTACATAGCTGTACATATTTGCACCACAACAACTCTGAAAGAAGAAAGCATAGAAGGCTTTTTTACCAAGCTAAATTATGATTCAATCGCAACATTACTTATCCGTGTTCTGACAAGAAGACTCAAAGTCTCAAAGCATTGAGATATGACTTAGGGTTTTGAAATGAAATATTTTGAAAAAGCGTCGCTATATTTGCAAATGACTTTGATAGCATCCAATCAGTCCTATCCCTTTCTAGTCCAAGAAATTGTCTTATCTAATTAGATTAGATCAGTGTTTATTGACTGTTCTTTGCGCAGGCATACCGGAAGTTCATTTCAAAGCGAGGCAATGAGGAGCCTCGTTTACCCGGAGTGACACTCGACAATAACCAACTATTCTTCTTGTCATGGGGACAGGTATGTCAATCTAGATTTTAGTGTAAATTCATATACTTTCTGATAATTTCGATTTTCTTTCTAAAATGTACATGAGTACATAACTTCCGGTTCAGTATTAGGACGATAAAAAGGTTAGTGTGACTTTTGATCGAAATGGTTAGTGCAACTTTAGGTTGTTAGTGTTTAGTCCGTCATATTACAAGTATCACACTTATATTGGACGTACAACATGGACCTCCTGTAGAAAATGGATTGTGTCCTCACACATAATACTTAATATATTGATATCATCCAGCGTCTCATTATCTGTATCTGAATCTGCAAAGGTTGAAAGGAAAATTTAATGTCCTTCTGTGAAAAAAAATCAGTCAATGAGAATATTTAGGCCATTGTCAAGTTACACATCAGTAATCAATAATTCAGCTATTGCCACAATGTACAGGTTCTCTTAACTTTATCGAATAAACAATTAGGTTGAGATGTGTTCATCTAATAGTAATTTAGACTAAAAGTTCTCTCCATTTTTAACTTCTATGAAATGATAAATAAGTTTTTTTAGACTAAAAGTTCTCTCCATTTTTATCTTCTATGAAATGATAAATAAGTTTTCGATGATCGATATCTTGCTTATTTGTGATGCAGTTTTGGTGCACAAAGATCCGCCCTGACGCAGCTAAGAACCAGTTGTTGATGGACTACCACAGTCCTAACAGATACAGGTACGGTTTCGTAAAGGACATTAAAGGGGCAGTAGCACGTTTTTTCAAATGTTTATATTTCAATTTTCATTGATAATTGTACGTAATGCTAAATGAATTATTTTGACAGCGTCAAAAAAAGCATTACACAAACCAAACATCCACAGTCAGAGAACAAATAATATAGGTTCACATAATGTCCATGGACGGCCATTTTTATGTGCACACCTTTAATTCATTTTGTATAAGAAAAAGGAATCGCAGTTTAAATACATTGTCTTTCAATTGGAACCATTTATTTTCATTTTCCTGATATTACCTTATATTAACACTAAAAACGGGCTACTGCCCCTTTAAGAAGAAAAGCAAGATTTAATGTTTAACACTTTTTTGTGTTTACGGTAATTTATATTATTCACAATTGACAAAGGCAGTCATATCGGGGTTCATATTGTCAAATGATTTCGTAGGGCAAAGTATAACATTTTCACTGTAAGATCACTTATTAACAATGCTTTAACGTCATGGTTCTCCTATGATGTTGCGTTCTTTAAAGGGGCAGTAGCACGTTTTTATGGGGAATATAAGGTGATGTCAGGAAAATGAAAATAAATGGTTCCAATTGAAAGAAAATGTATTTAAACTAAATGAAGCAGTACTAATTTAAATATATAACGTAAAGTTTAGCTATGCGATTCATTTTTCTTACACAAAATGAATTAAAGGTGTTCACAAAAAATGGCCGCCAATGGATTTTATGTGAATCTCCATATTTTGTCCTCTGACTATGGATGATTGGCTTGTGTAATGTGAATTTTGACACTGTCGAATTAATACATTTAGCATTAACTTACAATTATCAGTGAAAATTTTAAAATATAAAATTATCAAAAAACATGCTACTGCCCCTTTAAGCACCGCCAGTAGCCATTCTGTCTATTTTGGAAGGCAAATTTTGAGTTTTTACTTCAATCTCAAAACTACAGTAAGAAACAAAATATCATAATCGTGCTCACGACGTGCTACATGCCTTGATATCACGTAGAACACTTTTTTGTCAAGGATAATTGATTTTATTCTTCTTGTTTTCTTTTCCATGGTTTAGGTTATATATGTATCTTCATGTATTTCCAATATGCCACCTTATAAGTAAGCATGTACATTGAAACGTCTTGATGGACTGATTAAGTATTTATAATCAATGATAACCTGTTTTTAATTGATAAAGAAGACTCGTGGTTCAAATAATATGAGCCACTTCAAATACCTTTCTGCATTTGATCTTTTTTGTTTGTCCCAAACGGAACCCCTATAAAGTCGCCCGTATGCTAATTCATACAAACAATACTCCTACAGATTTATATCACCCCAATAAGTCCATCCAAATCATATGTTGTTTCAAAGAAATTCTTCAACCACAGAGCAATAGAAGCCCAATATATTCGTTCGTGCACTAGTTAGCCGTCTTCACCCGCAGAACAATATGACCCAAATATGTGTTCATTTGCTGATTAAATGCAAATGATAGCCTTCTTCACGTGCAGAGTAATAAGACCCAAATATATGTTCATATGCTGATTCAATGCAAACGAAATAGTTCGTCACTTAAAGAGCAATACGACCCAAATATACGATTTTATGCAACAATTTTCTCCTTTATATGTTGATGATTAGGAGCAATAGAAGCCGCATAGATATGTGCAAATTAATTACCTAGCAATAGAAACCTAACATATTCGTCCATATGCTTATTCAACCATATTCTCCATCAACAGAGCTGTAGGACCGATGCTGAACTCACACGAATTCGCCAAGGCTTTCGGCTGTAAGAAGAACTCCCCGATGAATCCAACTGAAAAATGTTCTCTATGGTGATGTGGCTAATGAGAATTCATTGGTATCAGCTCAATATCCCGTGTTATTAGTATTAAACTGCAATGTTCTCCTGAGCTAAACATTACACAAAGACAATATTTTGATTTTGATGAAAGTTTCGACACACTTTAACTTTATTGTGGAAACCTTTATAAAGGTTCAATATTTTTTGGTATGGCACTCTTTTAAACAAAAGTGCAACAATATAAAATGAATTTGACATTTAATTTAAAATCAATCTATAAAGATTGCCAGTGTGCTTCTCAATAGATTACCTAGCTTGCTTTATTAAGAAGGGTACCTACAACAGAAACATGAGAGGGTATAGATTAACATTTAGTCTCAGAATTTATTTTCTGTCAATATTGACAATATTTTTGAACAATTCGTGTATAATAACAAACTTGAGTTTTAAAAGTTGAGTGATCTAGATTTGCTATACTTAAGTAGACTTGGTTGGTCGTCAGTTGAATATTTTTGCTTTAAGGTCTAGATTATTGATTTTACCATCCATGATATGATTCCAACATATCAACATGTGTGCCAGACTCTAAGTGTCTTTTGAAATAGTAAAATATGAATATTCATGTAAACATTATTTCAAACTTTTTATTTCAATATTTTTTAGTTATTTAACATCAGGCGAGTTTACAAAGAAGTAAAAATATATACCTTAAAAGAAAGAAAAGTAAAAAAACATATAACATCTGAAACAGACATTCGATAGCGATTTTACAGAATAAGTTATCTTAGCATTTCCAATTATAAACCTTACAATGTGGTCTGCTTTTTAACTATCTAGTTGATTGGATTATGGGTCATTGATAATGAATATAGCAAACTTCTACAAATTAATTTCTAGGTATACTAAGAATTACAAAAACACAGTTTCCATTTAAAGGGGCAGTAGCACGTTTTTTGATAAATTTACATTTTAAATATTTCAATTATAATTGTAAGTAAATGCTAAATATATCATATTGACAGTGTCAACAATCTCATTACACAAGCCAATCACCCATAGTCAGAGGACAAAGAATGAGGCTTCACATAAAATCCATTGGCGGCCATTTTTTTGTGAACACCTTTAATTCATTTTTGTAAGAGAAATGAATCGCATGGCTGAACTTTACGTTATACATTTGAATTATTACTGCTTCATTTAGTTTGAATACATTGTCTTTCAATTGGAACCATTTATTTTCATTTTCCTGACATCACCTTATATTCGCCCTAAAAACGTGCTACTGCCCCTTTAAAACAAAATATATCAGTTTAGTAGTTCTTTTGAAGTCAATCCTAGGGGCATTATTATTGTGACTACTTTTGAAAACAATCTATTGTACTAGTATAATAATTACATTAATTCTTTCTATCATAACCAAGCTTTCGTTCATTCAACATTTTCAATAATGATAAATTCTGCATTACATCATAGTATTATCATTGGATGTTTTGGTATTGGTTTTATGAAAGAACTGTGAAGTTTGTTTGTTGAAGTCAGGTCGTTGTGCAAAATCTATACTTTTGAGAAAAGGTAGCTTTATTTGCCAGATGGTATCATTGTCATAGTAACGAAATCCATAGTCTCATAATTATAACTTTAAAAATACTGATCTGTATTGTATGTAGATATTATAACCAGTATGCATACTTGTACATATTCCTACTCCTTACATTCCATATAATGGACAATGATGTCATTTTTATACGAAAATATTTATAAACATTTCATAGAATGAATGTGTTTGTTTTTGCTTTTGTTTGTCAACATGTATAGCGCGTTACTTCAGGAAAAGTTGAACGTCTCATTATGAATTTGAAGTGAAGCTTGCGACCCTTTTATCATTTTACTGAATACAGGGTAAGCAATGTCATTAAAGGGGCAGTAGCACGTTTTTATGGGGAATATAAGGTGATGTCAGGAAAATGAAAATAAATGGTTCAAATCTTTAGACAATGTATACAAACTAAATGGAGTAGTAATAACTCAAATATACAAAGTAAAGTTAAGCCATGCGATTCCTTTTCTTACACAAAATGAATTAAAGGTGTTCACACAAAAATGGCTGCCAATGGATTTTATGTGAATCCTCATACTTTGTTCTCTGACTACGGATGATTGGTTTGTGTTATGAGATTTATGATACTATCAAAGTAATACATTTAGCATTAACTTATAGTTATCAGTGAAAAATTGAAAATATAAAATTGTCAAAAAACGTGCTACTGCCCCTTTAAAGGAAGAATGTGACTTGACAATGCATCAACACAAGACTAGAAGGTCCCCTTGAATGAATGCTATGATAACCTCAATAAAGCAGCACACGTTAAACCTCTGCAAATGGTTCATAAAGGTGAATATACTGCTTAGTATACTATCTGACCTAACGTTCTTGTGTCAACTGTGTAAAAGTTACATAAACAGTGTGAACGTGAAGGGACTCTTTTCAAGTTATAGAAGTGTTGGTTTCATATTCACTCGAGCATAACGGGATACACAAAGAACTCCTGACAAAGTTGAAGCTAAAAGACGGCATGAATTATATCAGCTAAAAGTATATACATTCACACAACTTGTTTTCAGAGCACAATGTCGACAAGAGCCTAGACATGGTTTTTCATATCCATTGTATAACGAACTCAACATTGGGTCAATAATACCTTGCTTGCATATACTCTTCTTACATAATATGCATCGTCAGCACCACCATCATCATCATTATCATCATCATCATCATCATCTTCATCATTATGGAAACACTTTTAACATACTGCTTGGTTCCCATGATGATATGCGTTACGGGCACAAACATGAATTAAAAAGGAAATGACGTCACAAGTTTGGTATTTGAGAAGTTAACGATGTTTATCCTACCTCATGTAAGAATCTCGATGTCTAATTGGTTCATGTGACCCTGGATAACTACTGATATCACCCTCTTGAGCGGGAGGATAAATTATGTATACCCCGCCATGAACCAATCACGAAAAAAGCGTGCAAATTGAACTTATTTATACCCCGCCATGAAAAAAGCGTGCAGGTTGGGCTCCTTGAAAAGTATGTTTCGTGGAATACATTGATGTAACCTTTGCTCCAATAATATGTAGCTTTAAACAAACTAAAGTCAAAGTAATTGCAAGCTATATAAATGCAAAAAAACATACATGTATATTGTCATAATTACCTTATTAATCTAAGATTTGGTGTTTAAAATGTTTCTCGTCGAAAAAAATGTCAATATTGTGTCAATATTGTTCTTTCTTGATCATTGCATATGAGAATCGGTTCACATTTAATAGAAATATCAGTATTCACTCACTGTTTCCTTGTCTGTCTTGCAAGGGAAGTTGTTTAACATCGAAATTATGCTTCAAGAACTGTGTTCATAAAAAGAAATTCCTCTGACTAAGCGAGGCACTGACACGATTGATGATGTAGTCCGGTTTGTGACCCTGACCTTTGTCATGTGCCTCAGCAGTTTTTAACCTTTTTAAATATGCGTTGTGTGTAAACATTCGGTAAGATAAATTCGTTATAACATTGCATAGCGGGTTACATATATAGGTATTTATTATTCCCTTGTAATAATAAATACCTATGCAACCCGCAATGCAATGTTATAACTTATAATGTGTTTTTTTTTAGAGCACACATTACCAAACTTTAACTCTTCATATGCCACGAACAGGACAAACTGTATCGCTTGTATCATATTCCAATCTATTAAATGGATTTATGAATTTGTACAAACAAAGCCTTTAAAGGGGCAGTAGCACGTTTTTAGGGGGAATATAAGGTGATGTCTGGTAAATGAAAATTAATGGTTCCAATTGGAAGGTAATGTATTTAAACTAAATGGGGCAGTAATAATTCAAATATATAACGTAAAGTTTAGCAATGTCATTCCTTTTCTTACACAAAATGAATTAAAGGTGTTCACACAAAAATGGCCGCCAATGAATTTTATGTGAATCTTTATACTTTGTCCTCTGACTATGGATGGTTGGTTTGTGTTATGAGATTTTTGACACTGTCAAAATAATACATTTAACATTAACTTACAATTATCAGCGAAAAATTTAAAATATAAAATTCTCAAAAAACGTGCTACTGCCCCTTTAATGCATATTGTACATAATCGCTGGAGCTATAATAATTACCTATTGCGAGCAAATAATTGCATTAAAAAATCATTGAACCTCAAAAGGAGTTGAATCTGAGAAAAAGAAAGTTAGTGATAGTGATACGATGATTTTATGATATCTATAATTGATTTAACTTCAAACCTTTTCAAAGCAAAGACACTCACTAAATGTTGCAAAAAACTATATAAATGTTTCAGTAGAAACATGGGTTCGAACATATGATCTGTAGATTTTAAGCCAACTAAGCTAACCATTAGACCATTAGTTCCAAATACGGTATGTTTTCTAATGACGTTTTGGTTAACTGTCGTCATATTTACATTTGCAATCAAGTTAAGAAACGAATTTCATAATGTGTTGTTCACCCGGTAATAACCTGTTTGAAACTCGTATATTGCTAAACATTTTATTTGTTGTTCTCGTGTGTAGTATTGGGATATGTAGGTGAGATAAATGGATTATCCGCCTTTGAAGTGGACTATCAAATTGGCATCTGACGTAAACTGCTAACAGAATACACAGAGATTAACGTTCTTCGGTGTGTATACGAAATAAGAAGATATATACTTTATCCATGCTTAAAGGGGCAGTAGCTTGTTTTTTGATTACTGTATATTTTTAAATTTTCACTGATAATTGTACGTTAACGCTAAATGTATTATGTTGATAGTGTCAAAAATCTCATTACACAAGCCAATCTTCCATAGCCAGAGAACAAAGTATGAAGATTCACCTAAAATCCATTGGCGGCCATTTTTTGTGAACACCTTTAATTCATTTTGTGTAAGAAAAAGGAATCGCATGGCTAAATTTTACATTATATATTTGAATTATTACCGCTCCATTTAGTTTAAATGCATTGTCTTTCCATTGGAACCATTAATTTTCATTTTCCTGACATCACCTTATATTCTCCCTAAAAACGTGCTACTGCCCCTTTAATGTTGTTATACGGACATTTGAAACATTTTCTATATCGACTGTAAAAACATCCAGCCTTGTAGGCTTATTGTACACCCACAAACACGATCCATTCATTTATTCCGTGGATATTACACCAACTGAAAGGACTTCAGTTCTTACAACAAATCCGAAACATATTATGAAGGAGAATGTATACATAAATCTATAGCAAATAAGTTCCATATTTCTTATTCTCATGGCGTTGACAAGAAAGGTACCTACGTGACATAAGTGAGGAGTATTTTTTAAGGTAAATAATTTAACCAGTTTAAAAACAGACGGGTTTTTACAACAATAATGTTTGATATGTTTATATCTAATTTCCTTATATTTTGGGCATTGAAGGATGAAATGAAATTCGTCTTCTACACACATAAACATCTGTATATGTAAATGATGTAAAATAGATGATAGCAGGAATATACCTATACCTACACGTATATAAACTTTCCACATGTCAATCTCGCGTGTATACTATTAAAATCAAATTATCTGTCTTTTTGGTATCGACGGTAAATGGTGGGTTAAAAAACAGATTTGAGAATACGGCAAAAGAAGAAACAAATCGTTTTACAACTCAGTTATCAAGGTATGCAGCAATCTAAATATTGAACATTTACTGTTCATAAATGGATCAACTCACTTGATAATGTCTCGTATTAAAGCCGAAATGAAGAAAAAAAAATTGACGAATTCTCATGGTTTAAGGAACTATGAAACGACGAAAACAACCCAAATGGAAATAAGTTACGGACATACAGGCTATTCAAGAAAGAGATATATGTCCAGAAGATCATGTCGAGGAATCAGCGTAAATACCTCACCAGACTACGTTGTGGATCACTGAGACTACACATAGAGACGGGCAGACACAGCAGGCCCCCATGCCCTCTACACCTTAGATTGTGTCCCTATGTGATAAAGTAGAGTCAAGTCAAGTCAAGTTTATTGTATTCGAGGCCTCCGGCCCATATACAGTTTACAGAGTTTACATAAGGGTTGAATAAATGACAGTGTATAATTATTTGTTTAACAATTCATCTCTTAACCTACAAGCTTATTTTATATACAAAGACAAATTTTTAATATTTTGTTCATCACATGATGATACTAATGACCTAAAGGCTACTTCCGCGGATTTTGACAGGTAATAATCAGGTAAAAATTTCTTTCTGATTTCATCATATGGTTTACAGATAAACATGAAATGGACTTCGTTTTCAACTGCATCTTTACATAATGGGCAGAGTCTTTGGTTTCTTTCTATTGACATCTTTCTTCCCTCATTTACCATTTACTTCAATAACCCTAGTCTAAATTTAATCAGGCTACACCTTAAATCTTTACATGTAAGTATCGATAGATATTTTTCTGGCTGAAGTAAACTTTTAAATGTCCTATAACAGTCATAGCTTGTGCTATTATTCAAACTCGATTGCCATTCCTGGTGAAACATGCTTAAAGCTCGATTACGAAATATTTATATAAAAGCATCAATATTACCAACAGTTTGATTTAACCAGACAAAGCCAAAGCCATGAGAAAACAATAAATATCTAACGCTTGATGCCCAAGTTACTTTACCTATACTGTCTGAGTAAAACATCATAGTATATGATAACTTTGGAATACGATGATTAGGCATGAACAGAATTTTGAGCCAATATTTCAGACATCTGATTTGCGAGTTGATGTAGAGGGGGTGTCTACCACATTCTCCATACACCATAACATTCGGTGTTGAAGGCCCAACTCCCAAAAACTTTTTACATGCTAGTAAATGAATTTTTTCTAAAGATTGAAAACGTTGGAAACCCCATATTTCTGACCGGTATAACAGAATTGGTTGTATTTGGGCATCAAAGATTTTAAAGAATAAAACAGGTGTTATTATTCCAAGTTCATAGGTTACCGAAACTAATTGGAAAAGAGATTTTTTAGCTCTAAGGGCAAGATCCAAAACGCTTTTTTTCATACTGAAAGTATGATAAAATCGAACACTTAGATAAGTATAACCATCGACTATTTTCACAGGGTATTTATCTAGAAACCACTTTTCTTTGTTGGATATTGAACCGCCCCTCCGAAATATGACGACATTAGTTTTATCGAGATTTACTGAAAGCTTCCATTCTTTAGTATACTTATCTAGAATGTTAAGTTGTCTCTGTAACCCCGCCACTGTATCTGATAGTAAAATAACATCATCGGCAAAGAGAAGCATTAATATTTCTATGTAATCTGGAAACAACTGAATACCATGTTTTCCATTACATGCAATTTCATGATATAGCTCACTGATAAAAAAGAGAATAGGGTGGGACTAAGTATGCATCCTTGTCTTAAACCAAGAGGACAATCAAAATAGTCTGTAACACCACTCTCACAGCGGAAACAGGATTTTATATTTGAATACATTTCTTTTAACATACAGAACATTTTACCCCTCAATCCAGTATTTCTCAAGCTCTCCCAGAGTTTCATCCTATCAACCGTATCGAAGGCTTTTTGAAAATCCACAAACGCTACATACAATTTATGTCTTTTTCGAGACAAACATTTTTTAATTATGGCATATAACGTGAAGATGTGGTTAGTCGTGGAGTAGTTCTTTCTTAACCCTTTCTGGAATTTTATCTCGCATGTTTGCCCAGAATCAGAGTCAGAAATAAACTTCCTGTTACAATGTCATTTTTATTCAGATCTTCGTTTTAAAATAATAGATTCCCACCCAAACAGTTTTATAGTTCCCTTAACGATATGTTTACCTCCGTTGATGTTTCCAAATTAAAACATATAGCTTTAACTGTAAAATGTATGTTTTTAAGACGTCAGTCTTTTACTTAAATTCTTTTAAAAAAGAATTTTTTTTATACAAAAGTATTTTTATTGTGGCTTTTACTATGATAATCGCTTTTTATTATTTATCATTTTTACTTCACGTGCTGTATTATACGTTTTACTGGTTTTTAACATTGTCTCATAAGCCAAACTATGGCTGGTTGTTAAACATACGTTTGTACCATTGCGCCATGTTTATATTTATGTATATGTTAAACTTGTGACACTTAAATAAACTATTTCAGTCTAATGTCGGCCCGTCACACTCTGTTTCCCCTAATGTTCGGTGACCCGTGGAAATGCGCATACTGCGGGGCTTGGTAAGTTGCAGGTATTGTGTCACTGGTAAAGTATACAGGTAGATCTTGAAGGTTAACTCAGGTGGGGAAGAACGCTCTGTTACCTGGCTGGGAGAAGATATATCTCAGGTAGGGTATCAAATTTAATGATGAAATGCTGTATTATATAATATCAACTCAGCTACTTGCTTATCTCTTCCTGTGATATGTATTATGTATTGTCTATTGCATATTTAAAGTGTGCCAATGAGTATAAGTATTATCGATTGAAAATAAGTTATATTCTGACTAAATGTCATGGTCCAATTATCATGAAACATCTTAAATCAAATTCTGCTCCGCACACGATAGTCAAGCTTTCATTTTCTTTTGCAGCTCAAAGCTACCCCTCGATTTGAAATCATTTATTATTTTTTCCTGAAATAGGATACATAATCTGTTCTTAAAATCCACTGCTCACAAGATATAAATGATAACAATAATGATTTTGTTCATGAACATGGCATTTATAACTTATATTAAATGTTTTTATTTAAGACAACCTTTTCCCGTTTCGTTCTATCCCCATGTTCCCGACTAAAATACTGCAGACGGTGTGAACTTGTTATACTCGTGTTCTCTTGGTTTTTTATCTCACCTTTACAAAGTAAACGTGAGCTTATGTCGTGGCGCTTCGTCCGTCGTCCGTCCGTCCGTCCGTCCGTCTGTCTGTCCGTAAACTTTCACGAAAAAGACTACTCCTCCTAAACGAATCCAGATATCATTCTGAAATTGTAGTATGTTATACCCATGGTGATTCCTCACAGAAAGGTAGACGTTTCAGTTTTGAGAATCCAAGATGGCCGCCATGTTTAAGGTGAGCTTCTGTATCCTCGGTACTTTTATTTCTCTTGCATTCGTGAGCCTAATGCATTGTTACTTTCGCGTTATCTTGAGAGTATTTTTCTGTCATTCTGAAGTTTATGGCAGTGTTACTTTCGTGTCATCTTCAGAGATTTTGCTCTTTCTCTCTGGAGCCCAATGCACCGTTGCTTTTGTGTCAATTGGCGAGTCCTTTGAGCAGTAACCACGGACATTTCTTTTTCCATTCACCAAACGTTTTCTGTGTGACTTTGTCACCCGTATGCCGCCGCTTGAGTTTTTCAGGGCATACATTCTCAATAATGTCAGAACGAATCTCCCTACAAATACTCGCTGAATTACTTTCTCTCTCTGGCCTTTTGAATGCCGGGAAATATCCATCAAGCTTATTCTTTTGATCTTGTTTCGTTGATTTACGACCACGGCCTGCCATGTTTAAACATGTGGCGACCAAGCTCCTAACACGGTTCCAGTAAAACAACTAACATTAATGAGGAGGCATCGCTTATACAAACAAGCACTACTGTAGAGTTTTATGAGCTCCTTACTCATCCGGATACCCCGCAACTTAAAACAACAGATAGGCATCGGTTTACGTGTCAGATGTAGAGCTTTGATATCCATTCGTGACAAATTTAGGCGTCAGTAGGCAAGATTTTACAAACTATTGTGTACAGTACGCATGGTATTTTGATTCTTTTGGGTTTTAAGGAAAATGTCTGCTTATCTGTACTCTCAGTTTTCTTATCAACTACGTTTTCAACGATTTTAGTGCGTAAAATACGCAGATACGCAGCTTATCTGGCATCGTTAATTTCGTGTTGAGAGTAGTTTCTCTTTCGGCCGATTGCTTTGTTACCTTCACATCATATTGAGGGTATTTTTTCTTTTACTCTGAAGCTCATGGCAGTGTTACTTTCGAGTCTTGAGTGTCTTTTCTTTTTCATTCTTGAGCCTATAATGCATTGTGACTTTCGTGTCCCATTGAGAGTATTTTCTCTCATTCTGAAGCGCATGGCAGTGTGACACCCGTGACCTCTTGAGATGCTTTTCTCTTTCATTCTTGAGCACCTGGCGGCGTCACCCATGTGTCCTCTAGAAAGTCCTTCTAGTGTCATCTAGAGAATCTTCTCTGTTGCATTCTGGACTCAAGTCAGTGTGACACCCGTGACCTCTTGAGACGCTTTTCTCTTTCATTCTTGATCACCTGGCGGCGTCACCCATGTGTCCTCTAGGAAGTACTTCTAGTGTCATCTAGAAAATCTTCTCTGTTTCATTCTGGACTCAAGTCAGTGTCACACACGTGTCCTCTTGGGAGTCTTTTCTATGTCATTCTTGATCACCTGGCGGCGTCACCCATGTGTCCTCTAGAAAGTCCTTCTAGTGTCATCTAGAGAATCTTCTCTGTTGCATTCTGGACTCAAGTCAGAGTCACACCCGTGACCTCTTGAGACGCTTTTCTCTTTCATTCTTGATCACCTGGCGGCGTCACCCATGTGTCCTCTAGAAAGTCCTTCTAGTGTCATCTAGAGAATCTTCTCTGTTGCATTCTGGACTCAAGTCAGAGTCACATACGTGTCCTCGTGAGACACTTTTCTCTTTCATTCTTGATCACCTGGCGGCGTCACCCATGTGTCCTCTAGGAAGTACTTCTAGTGTCATCTAGAGAATCTTCTCTGTTTCATTCTGGACTCAAGTCAGTGTCACACACGTGTCCTCTTGGGAGTCTTTTCTATGTCATTCTTGATCACCTGGCGGCGTCACCCATGTGTCCTCTAGAAAGTCCTTCTAGTGTCATCTAGAGAATCTTCTCTGTTGCATTCTGGACTCAAGTCAGTGTCACACCCGTGACCTCTTGAGACGCTTTTCTCTTTCATTCTTGATCACCTGGCGGCGTCACCCATGTGTCCTCTAGAAAGTCCTTCTAGTGTCATCTAGAGAATCTTCTCTGTTGCATTCTGGACTCAAGTCAGAGTCACATACGTGTCCTCGTGAGACACTTTTCTCTTTCATTCTTGATCACCTGGCGGCGTCACCCATGTGTCCTCTAGAAAGTCCTTCTAGTGTCATCTAGAGAATTTTCTCTGTTTCATTCTGGACTCAAGTCAGTGTCACACACGTGTCCTCTTGGGAGTCTTTTCTATGTCATTCTTGATCACCTGGCGGCGTCACCCATGTGTCCTCTAGAAAGTCCTTCTAGTGTCATCTAGAGAATCTTCTCTGTTGCATTCTGGACTCAAGTCAGTGTGACACCCGTGACCTCTTGAGACGCTTTTCTCTTTCATTCTGGGGCTCATGGCAGTGACACGCGTGTGTCATCTTGAGAGTCATTTCTCTTAAATTCTAGAGCTCATTGTAGTGGCACTTTCATGCAGATGCAGAGTTAGTTTCGTTATCTTATGAGTCTTTTCTCTTTCATTCATGGGCTTGGACAAATCTTTGGTTTTGGGTTGGCACTGTCACGCATGGTACGCAATGGCACGCATAGTTTCCGAAAGTTTTCTGCGATGGTACGCATAGTTTCCGCCGTTTCCGAACTTTGGCGAACCAAGGCATACCACGATTACGTAAAAAGGTCAATGGAGTACATCTTTGTAGTTTCTTAAGAAATTATGTATACATTTATGTTACGTTATCATATGCAGATCAAGTTTGTTACAACGGCTAATAAAACGTGGTAATACAGCTAGTTTGTTTGTGTCTTATTTCATAAAATATCTTGTTATTTCATATTGATAGGTAAAATGTGCATTTGTAGCGCGCCTTTTCCATGTACAAGGCACATGCTCAACGCGCTGCCACAAGAGATTTATATAAATATGTACAAGGACAACAGTGAATTGTAGAATGAGGCAAACAGCTAGTCTATATCTTAAAGGGGCAGTAGCACGTTTTTTGATAATTTTATATTTTAAATTTTTCACTGCTAATTGTAAGTTAATGTTAAATGTATTATGTTGACAGTGTCAAAAATCTCATTACTTAAGTCAATCATCCACAGTGAGAGGACAAAGTATGAAGATTCCCATAAAATCCATTGGCGGCCATTTTTTGGTGAACACCTTTAATTAATTTTGTGTAAGAAAAAGGAATCGTATGGCTAAACTTTACGTTATATATTTGAATTATTACTGCTCCATTTAGTTTAAATACATTGTCTTTCAATTGGAACCATTAATTTTCATTTTCCTGACATCACCTTATTTTCCCCCTAAAAACGTGCTACTGCTGCCCCTTTAAGCAAGTTTTTGGAAGTGGCAAGGTCAGATGCTAGGTGCTAAAGAAATACACAAAGACATTTGATAGACACATGTGAAGATGTAATCTGTCAAACCATCTCTAGAATGAAATTAACAGAATTTGAAAAACACAGTCTCAAATAGAGATGCTAGAGCTATTACCAGATAAAATTACAACATTAGAAAATCTAAATTGTTAAACTTTGAATTTTTTAGATAAAGATCTTTTTTACCTCTTTCAACAAGATTTGTGGCACGCATTTTTTGTGCATGTTTGAATATCTGGCCCTCCCGTTATATATATTAATTATACACATGAAATGATGGGGTTTCCATTACGTAAACTGTCTACAATAAAACATATCACAGCAGATAACCACAAAGGACATGTTACATGAATATTTTATGACTCTTGGTAATAGAAATGATCTCGTATAAAATTTACGCACTACAGAGCGTAGCCGTATTTCCATCTCAGCATAGACTTTTAAAATGTGGGAATATTTCTTATCTGGCTTTATGATCATATACAGAAATAATTCTCATTTTTTAAATTCTAAGATTCAAACAGAAAGGAATATAAATTTAGCTTATCCCCATTATCTTGCTATGGTAACTCTTTATTTTTAAGAGACATATATACGATCTTTTGATGGATGTCGCCGTATTTTCTGGTAGTGGCGCAAACACCCGGGGTCAATATTCACTTACAGTAAAATCCTTAAAGGGGCAGTAGCACGTTTTTAGGGGGAATATAAGGTGATGTCAGGAAAAATGAAAATTAATGGTACCAATTGAAAGACAATGTATTTAAACTAAATGGAGCAGTAAAAATTCAAATATATAATTTAAAGTTTAGCCATGCGATTCCCTTTTCTTACACAAAATGAATTAAAGGTGTTCACACAAAAATGGCCGCCAATGATTTTATGTGAATCTTCATACTTTGTCCTCTGACTATGGCTGATTGGTTTGTGTTGTGAGATTTTTGACACTATCAAAATAATACATTAAGCATTAACGTACATTTATCAGCGAAAATTTTGAAATATAAAATTATCAAAAAACGTGCTACTGCCCCTTTAAGGGATAGTAGCACGTTTTTGAATTATATATACTTTCAATAAAGTTCTACAATCACACTCGGTTAATGTACGCGAATCAATTTATCTGCTTTAAATGAATTCAAAGGTGTTCACCAAAAATGACGGCAATCATTTAACCATGTCTTATGACGACGGATAAACAGATTGGGCATTAAGATGTTTGACTGTCTGACCATAGTAGACTTGATATAATATAATATTTATTTGGGAAAATGTTCAAATTCCGAAAACGCGCTATACTGCCCGATCAATCTCTCTTACCTGAAATTTGTTCATATTGTTGAGGGTCAATAAGGTATCGATGTTCAGGAATAAACAATTCGCTTTTTATTGAACACTGGTTTAGACAAAAACTCTTGCAGTAAAACACTATTGATGATGGAATAAAGAAAAACAGCAAATAAAATGTCTATCTCTCTTTATTTAAAGCTTCATTTAATGTCGTTATTTAATTTAATGTCACTTGCTTTTCAGAATTCAGATCTGAACCACTTATCACGTTTTCAAAATGGCGGATAAAAATGGCGTCGACGGAAGCATGCAAAGTGTTACCGGAAGTAAAAACGTTCTCCAAGCAGAGGATATCAAGTAAGTGAATTCGTTTAACCTCAAACACAACACAACCTCAAGTCGGGTAAACTAACGGTTACATATTTACAGCTGTGTTGGTGTGCATTGAACACGTTTACGAGATGTAGTTTCTATATTTCTATAATATATAGTATAATTCTACTTTTATGCAACTCATAGAATGTCGTACAGCCGCAAGTCACATTTTAAACTTATTTAAAGCCCCATCGTCATACTTCATACTTCAGTTCGTTCTGAAATTTAGCTATTGAGAAAAGAAATACATCACTGGGTAGAAAAATCTACCGTCGTAATTTTGATGTCATACATGTTTTAATCAACGATAAAATACTCAATTCAACGTCCAAAGTACAGTAAAAGGTTCAATAGCATTTAATGAATCCACTTTCGGTGACGTCATCATTATGTGTGTAGAATTTACCGCAATTACGTCCGACGGGTATCAACGTGGGAGGCAACGAGTGCCTGATTCGAAGAAAAAGAAAAGAAAATCTAGTCTTGCCCGACAAAGACGGCTTTCAAGCATATATTAGGAAACGAAAAAATTGTGAGATGGCCACACTTGATTCGCCTTCATGTCGGCTGTCTTTCGGTCATTTTGGTAAATTGTCTCTCATTAAATGAAATTTGGTTAGACTTTCACAAGGTTTGTCGCACAGTTTTGCCATTGAGTCTATGAATTGTTTGTTTCTTTCTGTGGTACAAAAGTTTAGACAGATATCAATATTGTATTTCCGTGCTACAACACTTAAAGATGCTATATCATAGTGCAATAATTTTTAAAGTATTTTTAATGTATACGTTGTATTTTTAGAAAAATTTAGCGACCAACCTTGAGAAAATCGGACCAAAATTCATCAAATAGGAGATTATTTATCAAATAATACCGAAACGGCAGTCGACATAAGGGCGAATCAAGTGTGGCCATTTCACAACTTTTCTAAATGTACGCTTGAAAACCGTCTTTGTCGCGCTCAACTAGGTTTTATATTCTTTTTCTCCGAATTAGGTATTCGTTGCTGTCAAAGTTGATACCCATCGAACGCAATTACGGTAGTTGAGACACGGTGTAAATCCTACAAGCATAATGATTACGTCACCGAAAGCGGGTTCACAAAATGACATGCTCTTTCTAAGAGGGGTACTGTGCTTGAAGCGTCGAAATAAGTATGTTATTGTTGATTAAACAATCTAAATATGATATCAAAATTTCGACGAAAGATTGTTCTACAAAGTGATGTATTTCATTTCTCAATAACTTAGTTTCATCCTGAACCGCTTGCAAGTATGATACAGCATCTTTAAAATATTGTATCGAATATGTAATTTTGCCCTTAAACAATATTGAGACAATGATCAACTGAAGGAAATGATGATGATGATGATGATGATGATGATGATGATGATGATGACGACGACGATGACGATGACGATGACGATGAAGATGATAATAATGATGATAATAATGATGATAATAATGATGGTGGTGATGATGATGATGAGGATGAGGATGAGGATGAGGATGAGGATGATGAGGATGAGGATATTGATGAAGAAGATATTGATGATAGTAATGATAATGATGGGAGAAATTGTGATGATGATGGTAATGATGGTAGTGATTGCGATAATGATGATGATGATGGTATTATCTCTGTAATATGTATTTATGCTTACATTATGTGAAAACTATAGTTTAGTTGTGTACTATAGGCCTGTGGCCTTTCAGTATGAATAAAGATTGA
Organism: Steromphala cineraria; assembly: GCA_916613615.1. Lineage (NCBI taxonomy): Eukaryota > Metazoa > Mollusca > Gastropoda > Trochida > Trochidae > Steromphala > Steromphala cineraria. Next base: position 32,103,478 of record OU744732.1, read on the forward strand.
TTGATTGATTGATGGTAATGATTGTGATAAGATGCCGCTGCTGCTGATGATAATCTATAAAAGACCCAAATCTTTGTTAGTAAATGACAATTTGATGGCCACATGTTGCAGGCAGAGAAACATACAGCAGACTTGGACAAAACGTTATGTGTACAAGTCCATCTAACAGTAAAAAATGAGAAGTGACATTAACTCAATGTGCTGCATGTTTTGTTTGTTCTCAAAGGAATTGAAATTGTCATTAAAGGGGCAGTAGCACGTTTTTATGGGGAATATAAGGTGATGTCAGGAAAATGAAAATTAATGGTTCCAATTGAATGAAAATGTATTTAAACTAAATGAAGCAGCACTGATTTAAATATATAACGTAAAGTTTAGCCATGCGATTCCTTTTTCTTACACAAAATGAATTAAAGGTGTTCACACAAAAATGGCCGCCAATGGATTTCATGTGAATCTCCATACTTTGTCCTCTGACTATGGATGATTGGCTTGTGTAATGTGATTTTTGACACTGTCAAATTAATACATTTAGCATTACCTTACAATTATCAGTGAAATATTTAAAATATAAAATTATCAAAAAACGTGCTACTGCCCCTTTAAGAGATGTCATGATAATTCATATAAAATAATCGGGGAAACTAAAGGGCTCTCTGAGCTTGATATTGACGCTTTACAAATTATACTAGTGTAGATGATGATGATGATGGTGATGATGATGATGTTGACGACGATTCCAGATTTCAAGAAGGAACATGGTGGCAGCGTCGTTCAGGTCTGGAGAAGAAGCTGGTTTTCTTGGTGGTCGTCTGTTTTCTACTTGCGCTGATATTTTTCATCGTGCTCATTGTATTAGCAACACGAAGAGACGGCGATGACAAACCTAAAGTTGAAATGACAACGCAAAAACCAAGTCAAGAAGGTAATTTTGAAGATAGAAAACAATTTGATTCAGATTATGAATATAATAAAAACTTGAAATATTTGAGATGCGAGAATACACTGCAATCATTCTTTAGATGGTAATATTTCCAACCAAATAATACATGGGAATCGAGGGAGACAGAGACAGAGACAGAGACAGAGACAGAGAGTGAGACAGAGACAGACAGAGACAGACAGAGACAGAGACAGAGACAGAGAGACAGAGACAGAGACAGAGACAGAGACAGAGACTGAGACAAAGAATTGGTTTGTAAATGTGATACCCCATCATCCCGTTCCCCACAATATACAATATACACGGCTTTTGCTTCAGTTTATAAGTTAGATAAAACATAACCGTTTATATCCTTATAAAGTACCCCCACCTCCATGGGCCTACAGCCCCTTTAAATTTCCCGCAGGTTTTGGACTGTAAATACATAACAATTAGTATAAGAGATCAGTGAAGCTCAGGGAATTGTTTTATCATTGTGATTGACGTTTAATTTCAATTCAGTGTCATGCTGCCCTATTCACTCTTTGCTATATATACTGATGGAAATGAATAAAGGAACGCATGTATTGATGGTGAAATTTGTTTTATTGTCATGGGTTTTTGATTTAGTATATTTCATTAAATACATGTATGTACACCATAGGTGAAATTTCAGTATCTGGTGTGTCCTCCCTGTTTCCTGATCACTTCTTCACAGCGTCGTGGAACACTATGGATCAACTTCCGGATGACAGCTCGATGAACTGCGCGCCACTCTTCTTGGAGAGCCTGGAACATGGCATCAAGTTTCTGGGGTAGAACATCACGATCCCTCACCCGACGTCCAAGAACGTCCCAGAGGTGTTCAATGGGATTAATGTCTGGGCTCTTGGACGGCCATGGCAACACTCTGACTTTGTTCTACGTGAGAAAATCCCTGCTGACGTGAGCCGTGTGGGGTCGAGCATTGTCATGTTGAAACTCAAAGTTTACACCCACTCTACGGCGGAAAGGAAGAACAACAGGTTGCAACACTTCGTTTCGGTAACGGACACCAGTAACCCTTCCATCAAGTCGAACAAGGTTGGTCCTATGGTCGTAGGTTATGCCATCACAGATCCGCCCCCGTAGGAATCGTGTTGTTTGATGTTGTACGGATGGTGACGTTCACGAAGGTGTCGCCAAACGCGGACCCGACCATCTGCGGAGTCCAAATTGAATTGAGACTCATCACTGAACATGGTATTGCGCCAATGTCGAAGTTGTCTAACTCGATGTTGTGTAGCCCATGCTCTTCTGAGACGTCAGTGTTCCGCAGTCAGCCTTATCCCAACAACAGGACGACGTGACTTTAAACCTGCTGCTTTAAGTCTGTTTCTGACAGTACGGTCACAAATTCTCGATGCTGGTTTAAATCGGTTACGTAAGGACAACAGCACCAGCTGGTGGTCGTTTCGGGGCGTTGTCTTACGTTTTGGACCACGACCTGGTCTAATCTTTACGTTCCCTATCTGACGGTACCGGTTCCACAGTCGCGAAATCACACTTTTAGACTTGTTAAATTGTCTGGCTGTCTGGCATATTGATTGACCGCTGTTTATGCACCCGATAGCCTGCCATTTCTCATTATCAGAAAGGTATGCTCTTGGCATGATTCTGAAGGTAAAGGTACACTGACATTCGTTGACTCCTTGAAGGTTAAATGGACGTTGCCATGCATAAAGTTCATGGAAATCAATTTTCACGTGCACGGTACCTTTTTCAGTGAAAGTAAACTTCAACATTTTCAGTTTATAATGGCCCCACGCAGCCTCGAAAAAAACGGACCATGCCAGACATAAGTTAACAGTAATTAAGAGTTCCCTTATTCGTTTCCATCAGTATATGTATAAAGAGTATATCAATTCAAGCGTAAACGGGGTCGTATATATAGCAAACCTGTGGATGTATAATTACCCCGTTTTTATTCCAACTTCATTTTGCAGATATCTGTACAACAGCGGGATGTGTGACAGCAGGTTTGTACCTTTCTAATATATTATGAAATATTGTTTTTCTATGAGAAGAATTAATAGGATACAGTCCTTCATACCAGTTATGTTAATACGTAAATGTCTTGAATTATCTGTTGGTAGGTATTAAATCTGATACTTTTATCAGCAAAAATCTAAATGTTAATTTGCATAAGCCAACTGTAAACAAAATGTTGCTGTTACTTTTGTGTAATATTGTTCACCTGATATTTGTATGTAGTTGTAGATTGTGTGATATGTCAGCCCGTTGTGACGTAAAAAGATCTCAATAATGCTGAGGAATATATGGATGACAACTTCTTTGTTCATTGTATGCGACGTTTTGACACAGATTCTTGTGTCGTTCTCAAGCAGAGGAAGAGTAATGATGTTGTTGTTGGGTTCTAGTTTAACGTCTTCTTTCACCATAAGGTGATGTCGCCGACGTGGGGTCTATGCCCTAGTTATTTCCAAAAATGGGGGTATGAAATTTAGAATAGGTCATAGACACCCAAGTAAAGTTCTAAAAGTTCTAAAGTGGTTAAAAAATAAATAAAATTAATTTTGAAGATTAAGAGTTTACATTTACATTTGTAATTGATAGAGGCCAGTGATGTACATAAGTGATTACAGTTAATTAATCAAGGAGAAGTTCATTGGCTGACGGCATGTAGTAACCTTGATCGCGGTTAATTGGTGGCTGAATCTTTTTGATCTCCAAAGCTTTTATTAATTTGCGCCGATGACGTTTAAATGTATTTTCCGACACTATCCAGCTGCAAAGATCCTGGACTTCGCTGACCTCAGTGTTGACCCCTGTGAGGACTTCTACAGCTACGCCTGTGGATCTTTCATGAGGAAAACCGAAATAGCAGCGGACAAACCTTCCGCCGAATTATTCGGAGTCGTCAATGATCGACTGACGATTAAATTACGAGGTACAACCGGGAGTATCTAAAATATATCCACCTGATGCACAACTGGATATTAAACCGCGTTATAAAAAACTTTTTAATGGTCAAGTCATGTACACGATGTCTATGTATCATACCTGTGTTCCATTGTGAGATGTATCAAAACTATTTGAGTATGCTTAATTCCACATTTGTTGCATTTTGCACGAAGAGTATATAGTGTTTTATGGATTGCATTTGACGTTTCCGGTTTTGGTAATATTTTTGTCATGACATCGGTCTCCAAATCTATTGCAGATGTTATCGAAGCTCCTAAGAAAGAGGGAGAGTCTGCTTCCATTGAACACACCAGAAATCTCTACCAGTCCTGTCTGAATACAGGTATGTCTGAAACTACGCTTTACTTCATTGCCAACTTTTTAAATGGCAAATATTTATGCATGCATACCCATATGTATGCTTTCACTTCATTTCAGCTGTTAAATCCTATTTGCATTACGTCATCACTTTTGGAAATGACGTGATAATGCGTGTACAGGAGATTTCGTTATCAATTGAAAAGGGATAAAATCGATACGGAATTTTATTTACATTTTGATCTTAATCGATGTTACCTGTTGTTAAAATACTACATAAGGAATCACAAAAATGGAGGTCCCACAAGCGGTAGTTAAGCTGTTGTTACATTCATTACCCCTCTGATAGATGATAATTGGCACAGCTCACAAAGATGAATGTAATAAAGAATAGATGCCATTTAGATAGTGAACAACTGTAACAATGTTATATTTGGGATCACACTATCTTGTATAGTACAGATACTTGTACATTTTCGGGCCGAGTCTCATACAGGATTCGAACCCACACCCTCAGAGTCAGGCGACACCGCCAGCAATGATCATACAAAGATCTAACCAACTCGCCCGTTTCGCCATCCACAAAAATGGAGGTCCAACAAGCGGTAGCTAAGCTGTTGTTACATTCATTACCCCTCTGATAGATGTTAATTGGCACAGCTCCCAAAGCTAAATTTATTATAGAATAGATGCCATTTAGATAGTGAACAAATATAATATTGCTACATAAGGAATCACCATTACCATTTAGTCATTGATCTACAGGACTACTCGATGAAAGAGGCACTCAGCCCTTGTCAGATTTCCTCAGCCGGTTAGGGGGTTGGCCCCTGCTAGATCTTACATGGGACGAGTCCGCCTTTAACCTGGAGCGCACCCTAGCCACCAACCTCTTGTATGGCCAAGCCCCTCTATTTGTCTTTGGTGTAGGAAATGATCTGGCCAACTCGACCACGTACAAGATAACCGTAAGTAAAGATCACTTTGTCTTTGGTGTTGAGAATTATCTGGTCAATTCGACCACGTACAAGATAACCGTAAGTAAAGATCACTTTGTCTTTGGTGTTGGGAACGATCTGGTCAACTCTACCACGTACAAGATAACCGTAAGTAAAGATCACTTGGTCTTTGGTGTTGTGACGATCTGGTTAATTCGACCACGTACAAGATAACCGTAAGTAAAGATCGCTTGGTCTTTGGTTTTGGGAATGATCTGGCCAACTCGACCACGTACAAGATAACCGTGAGTATAGACCTCTTCGTCTTGGTGTAGGAAATGAACTGGTTAACTCAACCACGTACAAGATAACCGTAAATAAAGATCTCTTGGTCTTTGGTGTAGGGAATGATCTGGCCAACTCGACCACGTACAGGATAACCGTAAGTAAAGATCACTTTGTCTTTGGTGTAGGAAATGATCTGGTGAATTCGACCACGTACAAGATAACCGTAAATAAAGATCACTTTGTCTTTGGTGTTGGGAACGATCTGGTCAACTCGACCACGTACAAGGTAACCGTAAGTAAAGATCACTTTGTCTTTGGTGTTGGGAACGATCTGGCCAACTCGACCACGTACAAGATAACCGTAAGTATAGACCTTTTTGTCTTTGGTGTAGGAAATGAACTGGTTAACTCGACCACGTACAAGATAACCCTTATTAAAGATCACTTTGTCTTTGGTGTTGAGAATTATTTGGTCAACTCGACCACGTACAAGATAACCCTAATTAAAGATCACTTTGTCTTTGGTGTTGAGAATTATCTGGTCAACTCGACCACGTACAAGATAACCGTAAGTATAGCCCTTTTTGTCTTTGGTGTAGGAAATGAACTGGTTAACTCGACCACGTACAAGATAACCCTAAGTAAAGATCACTTTGTCTTTGGCGTTGAGAATTATCTAGCCAACTCGACCACGTACAAGATAACCGCGAGTATAGATCTCTTTGTCTTTGGTGTAGGAAATGAACTGGTTAACTCAACCGCGTACAAGATAACCGTTAGTATAGACCTTTTTGTCTTGGTGTAGGGAATGATCTGGTTAACTCAACCACGTACAAGATAACCGTAAATAAAGATCTCTTGGTCTTTGGTGTAGGGAATGATCTGGCCAACTCGACCACGTACAGGATAACCGTAAGTAAAGATCACTTTGTCTTTGGTGTAGGAAATGAACTGGTTAACTCGACCACGTACAAGGTAACCGTAAATAAAGATCTCTTTGTCTTTTGGTGTAGGGAATGATCTGGCCAACTTGTCCATGTACAAGATAACCGTGAGTATAGACCTCTTTGTCTTTGTGTAGGAAATGAACTGGTTAACTCGACCACGTACAGGATAACCGTAAGTAAAGATCACTTTGTCTTTGGTGTAGGAAATGAACTGGTTAACTCGACCACGTACAAGGTAACCGTAAATAAAGATCTCTTTGTCTTTGGTGTAGGGAATGATCTGGCCAACTTGTCCATGTACAAGATAACCGTGAGTATAGACCTCTTTGTCTTGGTGTAGGAAATGAACTGGTTAACTCAACCACGTACAAGATAACCGTAAATAAAGATCTCTTGGTCTTTGGTGTAGGGAATGATCTGGCCAACTCGACCACGTACAGGATAACCGTAAGTAAAGATCACTTTGTCTTTGGTGTAGGAAATGAACTGGTTAACTCGACCACGTACAAAGTAACCGTAAATAAAGATCTCTTTGTCTTTGGTGTAGGGAATGATCTGGCCAACTTGTCCATGTACAAGATAACCGTAAATAAAGATCTCTTTGTCTTTGGTGTTGGGAATGATCTGGCCAACTTGTCCATGTACAGGATAACCGTGAGTATAGATCACTTGGTCATTGGTGTTGAGAATTATCGGCCAACTCGTCCATGTACAAGATAACCGCGAGTATAGACCCCTTTGTCTATGGTGTAGGAAATGAACTGGTCAACGCGCCAATGTAAACGATAACCGCGAGTGTTGATCAGTATATAATTGAGGTTTGCTTGTTGAAAATTACTATCAGGGACTAAGCATAAGACATATACATGTCTTTATTACAATTATCCGGTAATAGTTCTGATATGTTTTTATTACAATTATCCGGTAATAGTTATTGTCTACAGTTAAGTGTTACGGTTATGCATTAATGTTATGGCCATGTCACAAAAGGCTAGTAAGTTTATGAATGCTATGAAAAACGTTAAATAAATAAATAAATTCATATATATTTTAAACTTTTCATAGCTTTATACTTTGGAAAATCAAAGAAAACAGTGTCACGAAAACATTCTCAAACGAAGCGAAATTAAGGTCCCTTCGGACACAATTATTCTAACATCATGAGGGGAAGATTTAATATTTCCCCGCTGACTATTAATAATATATCCTGATGATTATACTGGTGCTTCAATGATATCTTCTTCCCCCCTACAGTTTGACCAACCCGCGTTGGGAATGCCATTGCGAGAGTACTTCTTACAGGGAAGGAACGACTCAAAACTTCTGGCTTACGAAAATCTAGCCAATCAGCTAGCCGAAGGGTTGGGGGCGGACCCGGATGTAGCCAAAGAAGAGATTGCCAAGATGATTGACTTCGAGATTGAGATCGCAAATGTAAGGAAATTAATTTTTTTCTTAATATACGATTAACAGTTTACGTTGTTTTACTTTGTGATTTGTATTGATTGAAGATTTATAGAATTATAATCTTAAACCTCACGATTTATTGTTTTAGAAAATAATGTACTTTGGCAGCATATGTATGTTACGCAACGGATTAAAACGTTCTGTTTTAACTTCTTTCGAAGTTTGCAAGGGGATATTGACTCGCGAAAACGATTTGAGTATTTCTTTTTGATAGTGCATCATTATCTGCCAGCAGCGTTTAGTATCAGCAAGACAGTCCTAATTATCAAGATAAATGCATCGCATTGCTAGAAATATATCAACTGCCAATCGGGACATCGGCTGAAGGTAGAAGGGTAGGAGGGTAGAAAAACATTAAAAAAAATGTCTTTTCAACAGGACAGGAAGGGTAAAAAAAATCGTTTTTGAAAGATGCCTTTTTCAACAGGACTTGGGATTTCAAAAACATATAAACAATGATTATTTAGTAAATAAAATATATTATCGAAATAATGGCCTTTTTGAATATTGTCGCCTTTTATGCTATCCGTTATGGTTCTATCATCTATTGAGGCGTGTGGTTCCGTAATGCTTAAAAGGTTTTTTAACGTATCTAATTGCATCTTAAATATTAGTGAAATTTGACCTGTTTCTAGATCACTGTGACAAAAATGGAGCGACTGGATAAGAGAAAGCTTTACAATCTGTATACGCTGAAGGAAATGTCACAAAACTTCTCAGATGTAAGTATCTACTTTAAAATGCTCAGATCTCAAATGTTGAAAGAGAAAAATTGAAGACATAGTATATAAAGTCATTTTGTAGGATTAGTTGTAAAATATTTGATGGTTATACTGATGTATGATACGAATTGTTGTTTGAAGTATATCTTTCCAAGATCTGCTCTGTCTGTACATCTTTGGTCTGATGCATGTGACGTTCTTTGACATAGTTGATAGCACAAAAGAGTTTATTCAGTAACGAGGCCACTGGTTATACATTGTCAAAATTGAGGACATTAAAGTTGTTCACATCTTTTCTTCATGGCCAGGAAGATAGCTAAAGAGTTTACTACGTCAGGTTTAAGAGATACAAACAATTGAATAAACATGTGAGAACACGGAAATTGAGTATAATGATTTGGAAGATTAGTCCTTATAAAATAGACATATCATACAATAATGGTATTCTGATCCAATGCATGGTATGATACCAAAGTCTATCTTCTCTTGCAATGTCAAGCTTTCTACCTTATTCAATCATTAAATTATGGTTTGAACATCTAATTGTTGTTAAAACAACTCTGTATACACGAATTGTTACAATTGACAAATATTGTTCCTATACCACCAATTGTGTGCTGGGAATTACTACTCAACTGTTGACTTTCAAAGCATTGCTGAGAAAATGGTGTAATTGTACTGGCAGTAATCAAGAGTCAACAGAATATGACAAACCCCATTAGGCTCCCATAAATCGAAATATCTTGAATTAGGTTGATATAGAGGACAAAGTCATCTGTCGAAGTTCTAAGTTATAATTTCTATGACAACGTCCATAAATAGATCCGAAACACGTGAACATCCCCAAAGGCATATCTACACATAGTTATTGCTAAATAAATAAAGAAATACGCTCACGTTATCCGTTGCGCCACACGGCGTAATGGAAACATTTTGTCAAGCAAAACTGAAAAAATTGGTTACAAGTTTTGTTTTGTGGCTATCTTTCCTGATACTTTACCGACCTGTAATACATGTAATACTTCTGGTAGCCAGTTAATGAAACGGATATAAGAAGGAGATCGTTGTATTGTTTTTATGGCTTTGGCTCGCCTAACGTTATATAACATTCTTTCTATGTTTCTTATTATGAATACTAAACTAATGTCCAAAAGAAACGATACCAAGTTTTCATTGTCCTCCGAAACAAAACTCTATTACCTGGCAGAGTCGAATTTAAGTGTGCCTAACAGGCATATGTCTTGTAAAGAAGTATGCACATTTTCATTCTTCAGGAAAAGATGCTTTTGATTTTGTGTCTCTTCAAACGCACATGGGGTGCATAAATCGAATTTTCAAGTTGTTTTATGCACAGAACTTTTGTCATTTCACTATAAAATTGATAAAGTATTGAATTTAGGTAAGAATACAATCTTGTTGATACAATGCACTTTATTTGACATAAATTAGTTGACGCGTCATTGCACTAGAACGTTTTAAAACAAGCGAAACTGTCCAATTTCTCCCTGCTATCTCGCCTTGTTAAGGAGATTCCAGATCGATGATTTTTTAAATGCATATTTCTCGCAAACAATGTTTCAAAATTTTGCATAGAAGTTAGTTGACTTCTGAAGAAATGATAAAACTATGTTTTAGTCTTATCAATCTGCAATGGATTGAGTTATTGTGCGATTTGTATGGTATCGTTTCTTTTGGACACTAGTTTATATGTCATAACGGGTCCAACACAACTACGTTTTAATGTTCCATTGCAGTTTGACTGGTTGACATTCACCAAACTTGTAATGGATGAAGACGATGTCGCCATCACCGTTACTGAAGATGAAGTTGTTGTCAATTCGTCCCCTCAGTATTTTGAAAAGCTGTTCCCTTTATTGCAAAACACACCAAAGCGGTATGTAATTGCATTAAATATTTTTTCACGAACTGTCAATCTCTGTATTGTTCAATCGCTCCATTCTCTCCCCACAGAGGCAGCTCAGTCATACCCGAGTTAGCCTCTGTTCTATTACTCCAAGATCCTGGGGTTCCGGCAGATTGCCCTTTAGCCGCTAAAAAATGTAACTTGAGATATCTCCCTTATTTGCAGCCAATGAAAGCACCTTTTGGATATCCACGACTTGGGGAATTCTCAACGGTCGCATAGTGACTTGCAAAAGCATCATGCCTTTAGGTTTATTTTTCATTAACAGTGTGAGAGGGAAAAATATTTGAAAATCAGATGTGGATAGGGTTTTTCATTACAAACATGCTGTTTTATAATTGTTTAAATTGCTATTTGTTTTATGATAAATTTTATTTTAATAATTTACCAAATAAAAACTAATGAGAAGGTAAAAAGCGATGTTTTGTAGAAGGAACGTTATCTCCCCTGAATGTTTAATTTCAACGATAGCTTTGCCGATCCACACGGGAATAGCCGAGCTTTTGCGAATGACCACTTTTGAAACGGCGTCGCTGATTGCACAACTAACTTCGATTGCCTCCAGTCAGATTTCTACCTTTCTATCCCATCTAGTTATATATTGTTGTACGCCGCTCGGGCATTATTTCGGCTTGTCTTCGCTTTTACATAGTTTATTTAATGTTATTGTTGCACTTTCTCACTATAAAGATTTCTTATACTATGAACAACTCATCATGATTGTTTACACTATGACATAACCAGAAAGTGAACGCTACAAGCTTTCACTACGTTTGATAAGTCAAGGGATGGGATATGGCGACCTCACTTCAGTGGCATCAAAATGCTATGACGTTATGCAGTTCAACGTGGGATTTAGCACACGGCTCCGCCTTGAAGATTAAGTTGTGTATCAAAGGTTTCAACACATTGGATTTGAAACGATTTTTTTGTAATCTCAAGCAGTCTGAATGACGGTTACGAGTTGATAATACTTCTAATTGTTAATTAGACGTTTAAATATGGCTTCCATGAATTAATGATATGGCTGTTTTAAGATTTCCATAGAACACGAAGATTTATCATATAATTGCAAATGTGGCAATGAACAATTGATATATTTTAATATTATCATGAATTATGCTATATAATACCCTGCATATGCTTGCACGCATAAGGAAAAATTGTCTGACAGTCATTAAGCAGTAAATCTCTAAAAATAATCTACTGTTACACAATATAGCAATTTTCTCCCGTAAAAGTTATGAAATGTTGACCGAGCCTCTGTTCTTATAAGTGGGTTGCGGCACCACAATCCATTTGAATTTTTCATAGCGAATGTCAACAATTCTTTCATGGAAAGGATGGTTCATTCTACAATGCCTTTGTCGTGAGTCAGCAACCAAATTGATGATTTAAGAAAGAGCATCGCTGATTGCACAAGTATCTTTGATTGCCTCCAAGCAGGCGTTTCCATTTCTACCCCACTAACTGAGATTCGATCAGCATTTTATGACATTAAATCTACCACTGTTCAGAAAGCGTAACCTAAGTTGATGAAAAACTTACAATACAAGGCTCCTGTAACAAACACTTATAATACAAGGCTCCTGTAACACACACTAATGATACAAGGCTCCTGTAACGAACACTTATAATACAAGGCTCCTGTAACACACACTTATAACACAAGGCTCCTGTAACAAACACTAATGAAACAAGGCTCCTGTAACAAACACTTATAACACAAGGCTCCTGCAACAAACACTTTTCATACAAGGCTCCTGCAACAAACACTTATAACACAAGACTCCTGCAACAAACACTTATAATACAAGGCTCCTGTAACAAACACTTATAACACAAGGCTCCTGCAACAAACACTTATAATACAAGGCTCCTGTAACAAACACTTATAACACAAGGCTCCTGTAACAAACACTTATAATACAAGGCTCCTGTAACAAACACTTATAACACAAGGCTCCTGCAACAAACACTTATGATACAAGGCTCCTGCAACAAACACTAATGATACAAGGCTCCTGCAACAAACACTAATGATACAAGGCTCCTGTAACAAACACTAATGATACAAGGCTCCTGTAACGAACACTTATAATACAAGGCTCCTGTAACAAATACTTATAATACAAGGCTCCTGTAACAAACACTTATAATACAAGGCTCCTGTAACAAACACTTATAACACAAGGCTCCTGCAACAAACACTTATGATACAAGGCTCCTGTAACAAACACTTATAACACAAGGCTCCTGCAACAAACACTTTTCATACAAGGCTCCTGCAACAAACACTTATAATACAAGGCTCCTGCAACAAACACTTATAACACAAGGCTCCTGCAACAAACACTTATGATACAAGGCTCCTGTAACAAACACTAATGATACAAGGCTCCTGTAGCAAACACTAATGATACAAGGCTCCTGCAACAAACACTAATGATACAAGGCTCCTGTAACAAACACTAATGATACAAGGCTCCTGTAACGAACACTTATAATACAAGGCTCCTGTAACAAATACTTATAATACAAGGCTCCTGTAACAAACACTTATAATACAAGGCTCCTGTAACAAACACTTATAACACAAGGCTCCTGCAACAAACACTTATGATACAAGGCTCCTGTAACAAACACTTATAACACAAGGCTCCTGCAACAAACACTTTTCATACAAGGCTCCTGCAACAAACACTTATAACACAAGGCTCCTGCAACAAACACTTATAATACAAGGCTCCTGTAACAAACACTTATAACACAAGGCTCCTGCAACAAACACTTATAATACAAGGCTCCTGTAACAAACACTTATAACACAAGGCTCCTGCAACAAACACTTATGATACAAGGCTCCTGTAACAAACACTAATGATACAAGGCTCCTGTAGCAAACACTAATGATACAAGGCTCCTGCAACAAACACTAATGATACAAGGCTCCTGTAACAAACATTAATGATACTAGGCTCCTGTATCAAACACTAATGATACAAGGCTCCTGCAACAAACACTCATAATACAAAGCTCCTGTAACAAACACTTACAATACAAGGCTCCTGTAACAAACACTTATAATACAAGGCTCCTGTAACAAACACTTATAATACAAGGCTCCTGTAACAAACACTTATAATACAAGGCTCCTGTAACAAACACTTATAATACAAGGCTCCTGTAACAAACACTAATAATACGAGGCTCCTGTAACAAACACTTATAATACAAAGCTCCTGTAACAAACACTTACAATACAAGGCTCCTGTAACAAACACTAATAATACGAGGCTCCTGTAACAAACACTTATAATACAAAGCTCCTGTAACAAACACTTACAATACAAGGCTCCTGTAACAAACACTTAAAATACAAGGCTCCTGTAACAAAAACTTACAATACAAGGCTCCTGTAACAAACACTTACAACACAAGGCTCCTGTAACAAACACTTATCATACAAGGCTCCTGTAACAAACACTTATAATACATGGCTTCTGTAACAAACACTTACAACACAAGGCTCCTGTAAAAAACACTTTTCATACAAGGCTCCTGCAACAAACACTTATAACACATGGCTCCTGCAACAAACACTTATAACACAAGGCTCCTGCAACAAACACTTATGATACAAGGCTCCTGTAACAAACACTAATGATACAAGGCTCCTGTAGCAAACACTAATGATACAAGGCTCCTGCAACAAACACTAATGATACAAGGCTCCTGTAACAAACACTAATGATACTAGGCTCCTGTATCAAACACTAATGATACAAGGCTCCTGCAACAAACACTCATAACACAAAGCTCCTGTAACAGACACTTACAAAACAAAGCCCCTGTAACTAAATATATAAGGCTAATGTAAAAAAATATAATCGAGGCTTCTGTAACAAACACTTACAACACAACGTTCCTGTATCAAACACTTATAAGTCGAGGCTCCTGTAACAAACACTTATAATACAAGGCTCCTGTAACAAACACTTACAATACAAGGCTCCTGTAACAAACACTTACAATACAAGGCTCCTGTAACAAACACTTATAATACAAGGCTCCTGTAACAAACACTAATAATACGAGGCTCCTGTAACAAACACTTATAATACAAAGCTCCTGTAACAAACACTTACAATACAAGGCTCCTGTAACAAACACTTATCATACAAGGCTCCTGTAACAAACACTTATCATACAAGGCTCCTGTAACAAACACTTATAATACATGGCTCCTGTAACAAACACTTATAACACAAGGCTCCTGCAACAAACACTTATGATACAAGGCTCCTGTAACAAACACTAATGATACAAGGCTCCTGTAACAAACACTTATAATACAAAGCTCCTGTAACAAACACTTACAACACAAGGCTCCTGTAACAAACACTTATCATACAAGGCTCCTGTAACAAACACTTACAACACAAGGCTCCTGTAACAAACACTAATGATACAAGGCTCCTGTAACAAACACTTATAATACAAGGCTCCTGTAATAAACACTTATAATACAAGGCTCCTGTAACACACACTTATAACACAAGGCTCCTGTAACACACACTTATAATACAAGGCTCCTGTAACACACACTTATCATACAAAACTCCTGTTATAAACACTAACAATACAAGGCTCCTGTAAGAAACACTTTTCATACAAGGCTCCTGTAACACACACTTATAACACAAGGCTCCTGTAACAAACACTAATGAAACAAGGCTCCTGTAACACACACTTACAACACAAGGCTCCTGTAACACACACTTATCATACAAGGCTCCTGCAACACACTTATAATACAAGGCTCCTGTAACAAACACTAATGATACAAGGCTCCTGTAACAAACACTTATAATACAAGGCTCCTGTAACAAACACTTATGATACAAGGCTCCTGTAACAAACACTTACAATACAAGGCTCCTCTAACAAACACTTATAATACAAGGCTCCTGTAACAACACTTATAATACAATGCCCCTGTAACAAACACTTACAATACAAGGCTCCTGTAACAAACACTTACAATACAAGGCTCCTGTAACACACACTTATAATACAAGGCTCCTGTAACAAACACTTACAATACAAGGCTCCTGTAACACACACTTATAATACAAGGCTCCTGTAACAAACACTTATAATACAAGGCTCCTGTAACAAACACTTATAATACAAGGCTCCTGTAACAAACACTTATAATACAAGGCTCCTGTAACAAACACTTATAATACAAGGCTCCTGTAACAAACACTTACAATACAAGGCTCCTGTAACAAACACTTTTAATACAAGGCTCCTGTAACAAACACTTACAATACAAGGCTCCTGTAACAAACACTTACAATACAAGGCTCCTGTAACAAACACTTATAATACAAGGCTCCTGTAACAAACACTTATCATACAAGGCTCCTGTAACAAACACTTATCATACAAGGCTCCTGTAACAAACACTTATAATACAAGGCTCCTGTAACAAACACTTATAATACAAGGCTCCTGCAACAAACACTTAAAATACAAGGCTCCTGTAACAAACACTTATAATACAAGGCTCCTGTAACAAACACTTATAATACAAGGCTCCTGTAACAAACACTTATAATACAAGGCTCCTGTAACAAACACTTACAATACAAGGCTCCTGTAACAAACACTTTTAATACAAGGCTCCTGTAACAAACACTTACAATACAAGGCTCCTGTAACAAACACTTACAATACAAGGCTCCTGTAACAAACACTTACAATACAAGGCTCCTGTAACAAACACTTATAATACAAGGCTCCTGTAACAAACATTTATAATACAAGGCTCCTGTAACAAACACTTATAATACAAGGCTCCTGTAACAAACACTTATAATACAAGGCTCCTGTAACAAACACTTATAATACAAGGCTCCTGTAACAAACACTTATAAAACAAGGCTCCTGGTTGCAGAGTGGTGGCTAACTACGTGTACTGGAGGATGTCTTTGCCGCTGATGGGTTTACTAGGAACCAAATTCAGGAACATTGTCACCAAGTACAATGCGGTGAGGTTCAAAATTACGTCCTCGATCATAAGATTATTACCATCATTCTGTATTATTATAATATTTTTTGAAATTATGTATCGAAAGTTCATATCAAGAATCTTTTTATATTTTCGAAAGTTATCTAACATAGATAGAAGGACAAGTACGAGCTTCTTAGAATGCAGTCAAGGTCTCTAAGCATAACGTATGTTTTTAAAGATTTTTATTTAATACCTGTAAATGTCATGGAGGGGCTCTTGAATTTTCCATTCGTCTTGAATCTTTTTACCCCTAGATTCTGACTGGAATCAAATGGGAACCCTTCAGGTTCGTATCAAAACAATAATACTTCTAGAAGTCACGGAGTTTAGCTTGAAGCTTCTTGAATCTGGTTCCCCCTAGGTGTTCACTGGAATCGCTACAGAACCCCCTCGTTGGAAGACGTGTCTTTCTGTCACCAACAAAGCCATGAGTTTGCCATTGGCCAGACTTTTCACAGACAAATACTTCGATGAGAACGCCAAGTCAGCGGTGAGTGAGCCATGACTCCTCGATTTAAAGGGACAGTAGCACACTTAAGGAGGAATATAAGATGATGTCGGGAAAATGTAAATAAATTGTTCCAACTGAAAGACATTTTAAAAAAGTAAATGAAGCTGTCATAAATCAAATATATAATGTAAAGTTCAGCCATGCCATCCCTTTTTCTTACACAAAATGAATTAAAGCTGTTCACAGTACAATGGCTGCCAATTGACTTTATGTGAATCTTTGTAATTTGTCTTCTGACTATGGATGATTGGTTTGTGTAACGGGATTTTGACACATAAATTTCACGTTAACATTCATTTATCAGTGAAAAAATGAACATATAATCTTTTCAGAAAAACATGCTACTGTCCCTTTAAACTGAAAAAAAAATATGTTTCATATTTGTGTAATAAGAGCTCTAAGTCCATATGACAAGAATGAAGATGCTTAATCCTCAAATGGCAAAATTCTGACATGCTTTGTGTTCATAATGATAACTTAAAAACGGAAATACAAATGTAAAGAAGTTTAAATCTTGGAACCAATATGAATGTTTACTGGTTATGTGATCTACCAAACACTACTGTCCAACGCTGTTCTTTGGGTCTACTGTATGTAAGTTTGCTTAAGGACCCATTTTCATACTTGCATGTCGCTTGGGATGAAATTTAGCTGTTGAGAATATAAATTTTGATATCACATTTACATTTTTCTATCAACAATAACATATTTATTTCGACGCACAGTACCCCCCTGTAAAATGCCCATGGCATTAATTGAACCCATTTCCGATGACGTAATTATTATGCGTGAAGGATTTACACTGTGTCTCAAGTACCGTAATTACGTGCGATGGGTATCAACTTTGGCAGCAACGAATATCTTATTTGGAGAAAACGAAAAAAACACACGACACGTGCCCGACAAATAATGTTTTGAAGCGTGTATTTAGAAAACGGAAATTGTGAGATGACCACACTTGATTCGCCTTCAAGTCGGCTGCCGTTTCGGTCATTTTGGTATATCATCTCCTATTTAATGAATTTTCCCTAGGTTGGTTTTTTACAAAACATACAAGGAAACAGTAATCACTTTTGAAAATATTGAACTCTGAAAATGGATCTTTAGGTTTGACATAAATTCGGTTGAATTATTTGCGTACGCCATTGTCAAGTTTGATTGCAAATCATATCTTTTAAGCTGTAAATCGTCATTATTTTGTAAATCATTTAAATGCAAATTTAAAAATACAATCAGTACTACTGGATAGAGGAAATATTAGATTAGCTAGTTATAGTGTATTCATTGTACGATTTTCTTTTTAAAGATATTGGAACTTATCTCAAACCTAAAAGAAGCTTTCAATGAACTTTTGATGGAAGTCGATTGGCTGGATGAAAAAACACGTGTGCTTGCTCGAGAAAAGGTGAGATTGAACGAGAGCATCAGAAGATCATGCACACAAGAAGTTTCAAGTTGGATTATTGCCTTAATGTTCAAGTTTTATATTTCATGATTTTTAATCTGAAAAAGTATTAACTTTAGTAAGAGCCACCTTTAATTATGTTAACCATTACTTGTCAAATTCGGTAATTTGTTTTCTATGCGATTTACTTCGATGGTCAATTGCATCTACTTAAATATTGATTAATATAACTTTATGAATATGCATGTGACCAATCAATGTTCCCTTTTTATTTACTGAATTTTACCTTAGGCGGATGTTATGACGGAGAAGATCGGGTACCCTGACGAAATAAGGAACAACACTTACTTAGATACAAAATACAAACAGGTAATTGTTGGGTTTTTTATTCTCTGGGTAATCAACTTTAAGAATCATCTTTGACGTATCCGTGTATGCGACCTAAGCAATATTTTTCTTTACAAAAGTCACAAATCACAACACAATAGATATTTGTAAAAATATCTGAACAGAAGAACAGAAACAGCCCCTGTTCTATCATGAACTGCCTATAACTCATTCATCATTTTTGTTTTCAGTTCGTTTTTAATGCAAGCACATTTCTTGAAAACGCGCTTGTAATCAATGGAGTTTCAACGAAAACAAGTCTCCGCAAACTGCGTACAACCGTGGATAAATCAGTGTGAGTACATGCACCTGCATCTGTACATGCATCTGCACATGCATAAATCAGTGTGAGTACATGCACCGGTATCTTCACATGCATAAATCAGTGTGAGTACATGCATCTGTACATGCATCTGCACATGCATAAATCAGAGTGAGTTCATGCACCTGCATCTGTACATGCATCTGCACATGCATAAATCAGTGTGAGTACATGCATATGTACATGCATCTGCACATGCAGAAATCAGTGTGAGTACATACACCTGCATCTGTACATGCATCTGCACATGCATAAATCAGTGTGAGTACATGCACCTGCATCTGTATATGCATATGCACATGCATAAATCAGTGTGAGTACATGCATCTCTACATGCATCTGCACATGCATAAATCAGTGTGAGTACATGCACCTGCATCTGTAGATGCATCAGCACATGCATAAATCAGTGTGAGTACATGCACCTGCATCTGTAGATGCATCTGCACATGCATAAATCAGTGTGAGTACATGCATCAGCACATGCATAAATCAGTGTGAGTACATGCACCTGCATCTGTAGATGCATCTGCACATGCATAAATCAGTGTGAGTACATGCATCTGCACATGCATAAATCAGTGTGAGTACATGCACCTGCATCTGTACATGCATCTGCACATGCATAAATCAGTGTGAGTACATGCACCTGCATCTGTACATGCATCTGCACATGCATAAATCAGTGTGAGTACATGTATCTGTACATGCATCTGCACATGCAGAAATCAGTGTGAGTACATACACCTGCATCTGTACATGCATCTGCACATGCATAAATCAGTGTGAGTACATGCACCTGCATCTGTATATGCATATGCACATGCATAAATCAGTGTGAGTACATGCATCTCTACATGCATCTGCACATGCATAAATCAGTGTGAGTACATGCACCTGCATCTGTAGATGCATCAGCACATGCATACATCAGTGTGAGTACATGCACCTGCATCTGTAGATGCATCTGCACATGCATAAATCAGTGAGAGTACATGCATCAGCACATGCATAAATCAGTGTGAGTACATGCACCTGCATCTGTACATGCATCTGCACATGCATAAATCAGTGTGAGTACATGCACCTGCATCTGTAGATGCATCTGCACATGCATAAATCAGTGTGAGTACATGCATCTGCAAATCCATAAATCAGTGTGAGTACATGCACCTGCATCTGTACATGCATCTGCACATGCATAAATCAGTGTGAGTACATGCACCTGCATCTGTACATGCATCTGCACATGCATAAATCAGTGTGAGTACATGTATCTGTACATGCATCTGCACATGCAGAAATCAGTGTGAGTACATGCATCTGTACATGCATCTGCACATGCATCTGCACATGCAGAAATCAGTGTGAGTACATGCACCTGCATCTGTAGATGCATCTGCACATGCATAAATCAGTGTGAGTACATGCATCTGCACATGCATAAATCAGTGTGAGTACATGCACCTGCATCTGTACATGCATCTGCACATGCATAAATCAGTGTGAGTAAATGCACCTGCATCTGTAGATGCATCTGCACATGCATAAATCAGTGTGAGTACATGCATCAGCACATGCATAAATCAGTGTGAGTACATGCACCTGCATCTGTACATGCATCTGCACATGCATAAATCAGTGTGAGTACATGCACCTGCATCTGTAGATGCATCTGCACATGCATAAATCAGTGTGAGTACATGCATCTGCACATGCATAAATCAGTGTGAGTACATGCACCTGCATCTGTACATGCATCTGCACATGCATAAATCAGTGTGAGTACATGCACCTGCATCTGTACATGCATCTGCACATGCATAAATCAGTGTGAGTACATGTATCTGTACATGCATCTGCACATGCAGAAATCAGTGTGAGTACATGCATCTGTACATGCATCTGCACATGCATCTGCACATGCAGAAATCAGTGTGAGTACATGCACCTGCATCTGTACATGCATCTGCACATGCATAAATCAGTGTGAGTACATGCACCTGCATCTGTAGATGCATCTGCACATGCATAAATCAGTGTGAGTACATGCATCTGCACATGCATAAATCAGTGTGAGTACATGCACCTGCATCTGTACATGCATCTGCACATGCATAAATCAGTGTGAGTACATGCACCTGCATCTGTACATGCATCTGCACATGCATAAATCAGTGTGAGTACATGTATCTGTACATGCATCTGCACATGCAGAAATCAGTGTGAGTACATGCATCAGCACATGCATAAATCAGTGTGAGTACATGCACCTGCATCTGTACATGCATCTGCACATGCATAAATCAGTGTGAGTACATGCACCTGCATCTGTAGATGCATCTGCACATGCATAAATCAGTGTGAGTACATGCATCTGCACATGCATAAATCAGTGTGAGTACATGCACCTGCATCTGTACATGCATCTGCACATGCATAAATCAGTGTGAGTACATGCACCTGCATCTGTACATGCATCTGCACATGCATAAATCAGTGTGAGTACATGTATCTGTACATGCATCTGCACATGCAGAAATCAGTGTGAGTACATGCATCTGTACATGCATCTGCACATGGAGAAATCAGTAGCACACAGGTTTGCGTAACTTGAATCTCTGCATCAAGACATTCAAGTTACATACGTTCGGCAATTCCTTTCATTTCTCCAACAGGCTTAGTTAACGGCATAAAGTAAAACATGGTTATATACCACCATTTGTCCAGGTTGCCATTACACCCAGGTACGACTTTTAGAAACATGTTGACAAAAAAACACTACACAAAGAAGTGATAATTTTTTTCAATCAATTTGAGGCAAGTAGAATGTCACTCAAGTAATTAATGCCTTTTATCCACCAATCCAAATACCTATACAATATGCACCCGGTGTCAATTGAGTTGAGCCATGCCAATAAACCTTTATACGTCAAAATAATATCCTAAACAGTATGTTTCCATTGGCATTATAGTGAGGGAAAACTGATTCTGTTTCAAAAAGCATTGGTAAATACCACTATATCCAGTTTGGCATTATAACCAGTGAGATATATTAAAGGGGAGGAAATCTGATCTGGCAAAAACATGGCACTACTTCCAGTTTTGCATTATAACCAGGGTTTACTGCATATTCGGACTTTATTTACACTTGTGACATCAGCCTTATGTTCTCTCTTGTTCAATAATTGTCTGTAGTGGAGCGTTACATTTCACTTAATACTTCATATTTATTACGTTTTACGGCCTGTAATATCCTCTGAACTCTCAATTCCTTGAAAATAATGGGCTTCAGCCTCCGTGGGCCTCAGTTCTATTATTTCCAAGGAATGGCATGTTACGAGGACATTACCCGATACATAACTCTCTGTTTGCACAAGCCAGTCTTGTAGTTAACGATACGACCTAGTTCCGAGGAAACTTTTAATAATATTAACTCTATTGAGAAAGAAAAGCTCGACATCTGACCATTTTGGTTGGTTTGCTTAGCTTACGAGATTGCGATCGTATCTTTCGACAGAACAAGTTCTACACTCGTCAGGGGTAATAATTATTTAAAAGCTTTTTTTTGCTCGAATCTAGACCGATTTTAATAAGACTGCATATATCAGATTGTGCATTGATTGCTATTTTGCACAAGTCACACTATCTATATATGATCCAACATAAGACGATTTTTAGTACCATGCCTCAATAACATTCTATGCACTCACACTCAAAGCATACAATCGGTTTACTTGAATCCTTCAACCAAGCCAAGTTAGCAGCAAGCGACCATACATAAAGTTATCTATGTTCTATGTTGTGGTAATCTATGTTCTATGTTATGGTAATCTATGTTCTATATTGTGGTAATCTATGTTCTATATTGTGGTAATCTATGTTCTATATTGTACGTAATCTTTGTTCTATATTGTGGTAATCTATGTTCTTTATTGTGGTAATCTATGTTCTATATTGATATAATCTATGTTCTATATTGTGGTAATCTATATTCTAAGTTGTGGTAATCTATGTTCTATATTGTACGTAATCTTTGTTCTATATTGTGCTAATCTATGTACTATATTGTACGTAATCTATGTTCTATATTGTGGTAATCTATGTTCTATATTGTGGTAATCTATGTTCTATATTGTGGTAATCTATGTTCTATATTGTGTTTATCTATGTTCTATATTGTGGTAATCTATGTTCTATGTTGTGTTAATCTATGTTGTATATTGTGGTTATCTATGTTCTATGTTGTGTTAATCTATGTTGTATATTATGGTAATCTATGTTCTATAGTGGTAATCTATGTTGTATATTGTGGTAATCTATGTTGTATATTGTGGTTATCTATGTTCTATATTGTGGTTATCTATGTTCTATATTGTGGTGCTCTGTGTTCTATATTGAGGTAATCTATGTTCTATATTATGGTAATCTATGTTCTATATTGTGGTAATCTATGTTCTATATTGTGGTAATCTATGTTATTTATCATGTTAATCTATGTTCTATATTATGTTAATCTATGTTCTATATTAATATAATCTATGTTCTATAATGTGGTTATCTATATTCTAAGTTGTGGTAATCTATGTTCTATATAGTGGTAATCTATGTTCTATATTGTGGTAGTCTATGTTCTATATTGTGGTAATCTATGTTCTTTAAAATTTTATAATCTTTGTTCTTTATTATGGTAATCTATGTTCTATATGCGGTAAGCTATGTTCTATATTGTGGTAATCTATGTTCTATATTGTGGTAATGTATGTTCTATATTGTGGTAATGTATGTTCTATATTGTGGTAATGTATGTTCTATATTGTGGTAATGTATGTTCTATATTGTGGTAATCTATGTTCTATATTGTGGTAATCTATGTTCTATATTGTGGTAATGTATGTTCTATATTGTGGTAATGTATGTTCTATATTGTGGTAATGTATGTTCTATATTGTGGTAATCTATGTTCTATATTGTGGTAATCTATGTTCTATATTGTGGTAATGTATGTTCTATATTGTGGTAATCTATGTTCTATATTGTGGTAATGTATGTTCTATATTGTGGTAATCTATGTTCTATATTGTGGTAATGTATGTTCTATATTGTGGTAATCTATGTTCCATATTGTGGTAATCTATGTTCTATATTGTGGTCATGTATGTTCTATATTGTGGTAATCTATGTTCTATATTGTGGTAATCTATGTTCTTTATTGTGGTAATCTATGTTCTATATTGATATAATCTATGTTCTATATTGCGGTAATCTATGTTCTATATTGTGGTAATGTATGTTCTATATTGTGGTAATGTATGTTCTATATTGTGGTAATGTATGTTCTATATTGTGGTAATCTATGTTCTATATTGTGGTAATCTATGTTCTATATTGTGGTAATGTATGTTCTATATTGTGGTAATGTATGTTCTATATTGTGGTAATGTATGTTCTATATTGTGGTAATCTATGTTCTATATTGTGGTAATCTATGTTCTATATTGTGGTAATGTATGTTCTATATTGTGGTAATCTATGTTCTATATTGTGGTAATGTATGTTCTATATTGCGGTAATCTATGTTCTATATTGTGGTAATGTATGTTCTATATTGTGGTAATCTATGTTCCATATTGTGGTAATCTATGTTCTATATTGTGGTCATGTATGTTCTATATTGTGGTAATCTATGTTCTATATTGTGGTAATCTATGTTCTTTATTGTGGTAATCTATGTTCTATATTGATATAATCTATGTTCTATATTGCGGTAATCTATGTTCTATATTGTGGTAATGTATGTTCTATATTGTGGTATTCTATGTTGTATATCGTGGTAATTTATGTTCTATATTGTGGTAATGTATGTTCTATATTGTGGTAATCTATGTTCTATATTGTGGTAATGTATGTTCTATATTGTGGTAATCTATGTTCTATATTGTGGTAATCTATGTACTATTTTGTGGTAATCTATGTTCTATATTGTGGTAATGTATGTTCTATATTGTGGTAATCTATGTTCTATATTGTGGTAATCTATGTACTATTTTGTGGTAATCTATGTTCTATATTGTGGTAATGTATGTTCTATATTGTGGTAATCTATGTTCTATATTGTGGTAAGCTATGTTCTATATTGTGGTAATCTATGTTCTATATTGTAGTAATCTATGTTCTATATTGTGGTAATCTATGTTCTATATTGTGGTAATCTATGTTCTATATTGTGGTAATCTATGTTCTATATTGTGGTAATCTATGTTCTATATTGTGGTAAGCTATGTTCTATATTGTGGTAATCTATGTTGTATATTGTGGTAATCTATGTTCTATATTGTGTTAATGTATGTTCTATATTGTGGTAATCTATGTTCTATTTTGTGTTACAGATGGGTGAAACCACCAACTGAAGTCGGTGCTTACCACAATTACGGGTGGAATGAAATCAGTATGTTCTTTGATTTAAAATATGAATACAAGATAAACAGGTTTAGCACATGAATTTTATTCATACCCCATTTCAATTATCATTAACAGAGAGGAATTCAAAAGTTTTTTGTTAAATTTTTCACTTAGCAAACTTTTAAGACAAGCAAATATTTCTTTTAATTATTATTGAAAACGGTTTCACTGTAGAACATGCCAGTAGCTGTAAGCACCAAACTGCCTATGTTTACGCTTCTAAATTTAATTCTGACCTCTTTTCATAAATACCATATCAATATTGAATGAAAACATTTAACTGCAAGGCAATTCTAACGGTGTTAGTTAAAGTGCAATTAGTTGTCGACAGCCAAATAAGTCGAATCAAGACAGCTAGATGCCGATTCGGCTCGGCTGACAGTTACAAAGATCGGACATCATGCCGTATCAACTTCGGGTTGAAAGGTAGACAGTTACAAAGATCGGACATAAAGCCGTATCAACTTCGAGTTGCAAGGTAGACAGTCACAAAGATCGGGCATCATGCCGTATCAACTTCGAGTTGCATGGTAGACAGTTAAAGAGATCGGACATCATGCCGTATCAATTCGAGTTGCAAGGTAGACAGTCACAAAGATCGGGCATCATGCCGTATCAATTCGAGTTGCAAGGTAGACAGTCACAAAGATCGGGCATCATGCCGTATCAACTTCGAGTTGCAAGGTAGACAGTCACAAAGATCGGGCATCATGCCGTATCAATTCGAGTTGCAAGGTAGACAGTCACAAAGATCGGGCATCATGCCGTATCAACTTCGAGTTGCAGGGTAGACAGTTACAAAGATCGGACATAAGGTCGTATCAACTTCGGGTTGCAAGGTAGACAGTCACAAAGATCGGGCATCATGCCGTATAAACTTCGAGTTGCAAGGTAGACAGTCACAAAGATCGGGCATCATGCCGTATCAATTCGAGTTGCAAGGTAGACAGTCACAAAGATCGGGCATCATGCCGTATCAAGTTCGAGTTGCAAGGTAGACAGTCACAAAGATCGGGCATCATGCCGTATCAAGTTCGAGTTGCAAGGTAGACAGTCACAAAGATCGGACATAAGGTCGTATCAACTTCGAGTTGCAAGGTAGACAGTCACAAAGATCGGGCATCATGCCGCATAAACTTCGAGTTGCATGGTAGACAGTTATAAAGATCGGACTTAAAGCCGTATCAACTTCGAGTTGCAAGGTAGACAGTTACAAAGATCGGGCATCATGCCGTATCAAGTTCGAGTTGCAAGGTAGACAGTCACAAAGATCGAACATAAGGTCGTATCAACTTCGAGTTGCAAGGTAGACAGTCACAAAGATCGGACATCAGGCCGTATGAACTTCGAGTTGCATGATATACAGTTACAAGGATCGGACATAAAGCCGTATCAACTTCGAGTTGCAAGGTAGACAGTCACAAAGATCGGGCATCATGCCGTATCAATTCGAGTTGCAAGGTAGACAGTCACAAAGATCGGGCATCATGCCGTATCAAGTTCGAGTTGCAAGGTAGACAGTCACAAAGATCGGGCATCATGCCGTATCAAGTTCGAGTTGCAAGGTAGACAGTCACAAAGATCGGACATAAGGTCGTATCAACTTCGAGTTGCAAGGTAGACAGTCACAAAGATCGGGCATCATGCCGTATAAACTTCGAGTTGCATGGTAGACAGTTATAAAGATCGGACTTAAAGCCGTATCAACTTCGAGTTGCAAGGTAGACAGTTACAAAGATCGGGCATCATGCCGTATCAAGTTCGAGTTGCAAGGTAGACAGTCACAAAGATCGAACATAAGGTCGTATCAACTTCGAGTTGCAAGGTAGACAGTCACAAAGATCGGACATCAGGCCGTATGAACTTCGAGTTGCATGGTATACAGTTACAAGGATCGGACATAAAGCCGTATCAACTTCGAGTTGCAAGGTAGACAGTCACAAAGATCGGACATCAGGCCGTACCGACTTCGAGAGCGGCAACCAAGTAATATGAAATGAAAAATGTCACAAAGGGTTATTAAGACACATTTTGTTAGATGGATGAGTTGTACTTTTCAGTCAACACATGTTTCAATTTCGTTCCAGTTTTCCCAGCTGGTATTCTACAGGAACCCTTCTTCGACAAAAATCAGCCCTGGTACTGTATACTTGTATTGATCAAAAATAAAATAAGATATCTGTCTGTTCTTAAAAGACAGACAAAAGTATTACGATGACGCGGATTTATTTTTCAATACAATATGCATTTTGAACCAATTTTCAACATAATAGAAAAAAGGGAAATTTTTATTTCATCATCATTGCGAAAAACCACTATGCGAAGGCCTACATGAAAAGGACCGATTTGCATTTCAAAGGTCCGCGTTTCGAGGTGCCGGAACTTAAGTTTCATTCTTCGTTCCTTGTCAATATTTGGAAAAAAGGTGGTAATCAGAAAATATTACTATTTTTTTGGGCCATGGATGGTCTTGTAAAGTTTCAAATCAAGGTAAATCGAATTGAATTGGTTCAAGTTTATCAGAAGTGTTTTAACATTGTTACCTTATTATCTTATAAATTTTGTAATGTTATCCGAAAAAATACATTTATGTAAAATATCGAGATTATTTAAAAGTGTGACATGTTGTAAAAAAGTTTGTCATGTTAAGGTTTTTTAAATTTAAAGTCTTTGTTATACAGTAGTTTGTTTCTCAATTTTGTTGAAGGTCCCTCAACTTCGGTGGTATTGGCAGCGTGATTGGTCACGAGATAACACACGGCTTTGACAACAGAGGTATGTAAAATTCCATTTCAAAACTTTAAACTCTAAATAAAACGAGAAATTTCCATGATAAACCAGGGTAACGTTCCTAGTATTCTCCACTTTGCTCTGGATACAAAGTTGGCGGAAACCATAATTTTCATGGGATACGGGATAGCTCAGTCGGCAAGAGCGCCGGTCTCACGTTGCTGAGGTCCGGGGTTCGAATCCCATCCAGGCCAAGGTGTAAAAACCTAGAGTTCACCTCTGTTAGAACTCTATATGTGTCACCCTTGAACCCTAGTGTGTAGTGCAACAAAAACTGCGCACTTAAAATTTCCCACGAATTCATGTCAGCGGCTGAATGGTGGATACATGAACACGTGCATACGCCGAGCTGTCGGTTATCAGCGTTCAGCAGTGTTGGACAAACTGACTAAGTGTCTCAGTTTACCCAGCTGTGAATGGGTACCCTGTGAGGCATAGAATGGTCTCTAACCTGAGCGCCACATATGGATGCCGGTTGTATACTCCCCAGTGAGTTGAATTGGAAAAATGATCAGAGGTGAAAGAATGCCATTGACCAGGGGAAAAATGTAAGCGCCTTGAGCAACCACGAGTGGTTGGATATGTGCGCTATATAAATATCCATATAATAATAATAATTCTATTATCTCCCTTGAGTATCGAGGATAGGCTCGAAAAGGACCTTACTCTTTAGGACAAGCAAACACGCGAATTGTAATACTGAAGTGGGTATTACTGGAGATAATAACAGATTCTGGTTGCACCTATCGTTGGCATAGGTCTTTTTCATAAACTCTATTATTTAGTTTCAAGCTATATTACGAACTGCAATACATTTCAATGAAGCCCTATACTTAAACTGTTCCGACCCCTGGGATGGATTCGAATCCCAAACCACTTGAAGTAATTGGACGACCGCACTCCTGAATTGTTTCGTCCCAAGAAATGTGAAATAGGAATGGTTGGACTCATGAGCACTTTGGCGTGATTTTAGATGGTAGGTTCTTTAAAACTTCAACATTTAGTAAAATATTTAGCAAAATATTTCTCCTTAAGTAGTTACTTATAGTTAACCCGATAGAATTAAATAGAAATTGTATTTCATGCCAGCTCGTTTAGTATTCCATATGTGTCGTAGGTCGGCAGTTTGACAAGGACGGAAACCTGAACAGCTGGTGGGACGATACTGTGGTGGAGAGGTTCAACAATGAGAGTCAGTGCTTCATAAAGCAGACCTCGCGCTTTCTTGTACCTGAGGCGGGACAATATGTGAGTAAAGACTAGCCTATAGCTACGTATAATACAAGCAGAATGTTAATGTATAGGATAAAACATGACCCTCGGGAATTATCAAATGTAAGTCCGATTCTCGTTGGAAAAGCCCACAGGCCGTATGCAAAAGGGTATTTTTCAAGGGAGGTGTATTCTTTTTGATTATATCAAAGGGCCAATTTTTTACGTTTACACCAACAGAAACAGTGACCATATTGATGTCGTGGTGCAGTGTGGTAGAAATTAGTGACTTAGTTGTCACGTTTTACAATCTACTAGCGGATTATAATTACGCTGATTTTACCTACAAAGATAAATGATGGGGTGGTATTTTATAACCCCTTAATCATGCTATGACAGCTTTCGTGAAGACAAAATGTGTAACGAAGCGAAAAATATGTACAACTGAGAACTAGACTTCGGTTTGAAAAGGTCTTTCAGCCGAGTCAAACTGATATGAGAAGCTCGCTGGGTAAGGCTTTTGGGAGTATCAAGTAACCCATCTTCCTACGCAGAGCCTAAAAGGCCAGTTTCCAAACTTTTTGTCATTTTATGCCTTGCTGCATAGACTTGAGTTTTCTATGCTTGCTCTCTAGTCTGTTGGGGCACTATAGCAGCACAGAAAAATAAAGTCTCTGCAGCAAGGCATAAAATGACAGTTTGGAAACTTGCCTTTTAGGCTCTGCGTAGGAAGATGCAAGTAACCATGTCGAGCTATTGTTTCAAAAGTTATCTGGCATACCCTTTGACTATAACCGAAACTTATAATCTTATCTAAGAAAAACATTTATCCGAAGAGGAATAATATTGAGATTATAACCCTGGGGCACAGGTATGATCAATATAATAACCATGATGTATCAGATAAGAGGACCGGGGATTACGAGCAATGTCGTTCTAAAGACATCTTCGAACCTAAAGGTGAGCTGAAATGGTCTATGGTCTATGGCCACTTTCGGGATTCATAAAAGGGGGCTTGCAATTTCAGTTAGATATAACTTTGAATTTTCGAAATCGACGGCAACCAGCCTAAATACAGCTTTTAAAATACACTGCCTAACCAGCCCTAGCGAACAGAGTCTGTGGTCACTGAATCATGTCCCCAGCCTGTCTACCTTCATTCTCAAAATCGTGTATAAAATGCTGATTAAAAGTCTAATTTATGTGTACATTGTATATTGTCTCAGTTATATGTTCATTGCATTCCCATAGATAATGGTAATGGAGATAATGATCTACCATTCTTGGAAAATAACATTACATAACCTCTTTGAACTAGTCAAGGCAAAATTTCAGAATAGTTTGAAGTGAGCCCAGGCAAAATATGAGTTCAGAATAGTCTATAGTGAATATATGCAGATTTTGACTACGGAGTGTACTATAGTGAGTCAAGGCAGAATGTGAGTATAGAATTATCTGTAGTTAGTGTAAGCCGAATTTGACCATAGAACGTACCATCTCGTTGTTCACTATTTTGTACTATATAGTTGGTGTTGATAAATCTTTTTTTCAGATTAACGGGATGCTGACTGTTGGAGAAGACGTTGCTGATAACGGCGGACTTAAACAGAGTTTCAGGGTAAGAGCCATCCTCGGTTATCGGAAGATTGATCTTCAAATATCGGAAGAATGCTCTGCCTCGTATTAACATAGGACTTTTCACCAGGGACATCTGTACTGAAATAACATGCCTTGAGCCTTGTAGCCGTGTAGCAAAAAAAAAGTAAAGGAACCTTCTAAAGTCTAGAAAATATTAGCAAGTCTAGATGCCTCAGCTTTAGGCCTTGTTCGGGGCTCTTTTTTAGTTCTTTTAAAATAAAAGATCAAAATAATAAAATTAGTAAATAACTCTTTTTTTAGGGACTTAATGTTAGTCTATGAGCATTGTTATGCATGCACTATTCACCAGAACCGGGGGCGTAGCTCAGTGGTAGAGTGTCCGCTCATCACCCGGAAGACCGGGGTTCGATTCCCGGTCGCGTCATACCAAAAGACGTTACAAGGTGGGAGTTGTTGCTGGCTTGCTTGACACTCAGCATTGTAAAGGCAGAACAACGATTTAAATGGCGCTGCACCGTGGCTGCCGGGTGCCTAGGCACAAATCAAATTTCCAAAATGTACTTGTACTGAGGATAATAAAGTGTTATCATTAAACATGGGTCTTGGCAAGAGACGACCAGAAAACATTTCTGTTAGCTCGGTTTTTGATCACAGTAATATTGAAAAGAGGTGTAAGCTAAAACAGTAAAACTAAAGATATAATGCCATAGAGCGGTTTGACCAGCGACCTCTTCTTGCAAATCAGGATTCAAAAAGGGAAAAAGTACAAACAAGTTTTTATATGCTAATATATCTCAATAAGAATATCTACAAAATCATATGGACACTACAAGACATATATACTCATCCTTCTATGTTGTAGTAGAGATTGGTCTATGGATATATATATATACCTTTGTTATGCTGTTTTTAAGTGGTACATATGACCCTGTGTGCAAGATGTCATATATTCTCTAACACGTCGAAAATATGATATATATACATGTATACGTAAAGTAATACAATAAAATTAATCAAATTCTAAGCCATACAATTGCAAAAGTATATCATTATGCTTGTGCCTGACGAAGAAAATAATTTGTCCTTTGTCATTTTTTTTCGAAGTTTCATAGAATGTTTATGTTGTTCTCTACGCAGGCGTACCGGAAGTTCATTTCAAAGCGAGGCAGAGAGGAGCCTCGTTTACCCGGATTGACACTCGACAATAACCAGCTCTTCTTCTTGTCATGGGGGCAGGTACGTATTTTCATCAATAATATTTTTGTATAAATTTCAATCTTTTGTGACATCTGACTAATTCTGTTATATTTTCATATGTTTAATTCATAACTTTATATTTGTTTTTGATCAATCATTCCTTTTAAAAAAGCAGAGGCCTAACATCTAGGGGAGGTCCGGGTAAAATGGACATGTGAACTCGTCGGTTTATTTAAATATTAAAACCATATGTGTGACAAAGGTGGATTATACCTACAACACACCAGAAGAGAGATTTAAATTGTTCGATTTTGATAAACATAAAGATATAAATGTGATGTTTGTAATGAAAGCTGAATGAAAGTAAAGAAAACATAAACTTTTTTCAAATTTCAGGGAAATCTAGATTTACGATGATAAGTATTATCGGATTATCCAACTTAACCTAAAAACCGTTTCCATACGGAATATTATGTCAGTTGTAGAAGGCTGGTTCTGCATCAACCAATCTAAATAAATCTAAATCAACAGATTTTTTTATTTTGTCAACATGAATGGATTTTTGAAAGTATGACAAAATAAAATTTGTCCAAGCGATTTTACAAAATCGTTGACATTTGGCTTACTTTGCTCAAAAAGCTAAAAATGGGAGAAGAGAACGTTAAAACGTTTCAATTTGTTAGTACAATCGGTTGGGGTTGAGATGCAAAGAGGAATTGTGACTGTATCGAATTCTATGTTTAAATGATTGCCTGATTACCGTACATGGCAAAAAAAGTGCTACAGGAGTGTTATGGACTTGTCTGATATGGAAGTGTTTATTGTTAGTCATCAACTAATCTCGACCTTACTACTTCTCGATTTTCGTTCAAAGATTTTAAAAAAAAAGAAAAAAGCTGGACTTCATTTTTGTTAATTTGTCCAATAAACACCTTTAATTTAGACAGCGTAATTATCGGCTGTGAAAAACCCACCTGGTTTAGGGGCCTTAAATTTCGCGCGGGTGTGACGTAATAAACAGACTATATAGAGTCACGCATCATTATTTCAACTGAAATACCGCCTAAATAATTGTTTAATTACCATTGATGTGGATATCTGTTTTACACCAAATGTTTTAGTAGTGTTACGTCGTCAAATGGCCTTTCTAACTGAGTGGAAAACATTTTCTGAAAATCGTTAATTATTAGTTTTGTTTCCTGTGGTATTGTTACGATAGATGTATAGATAACGAGGCTGATTATGTTTATGACGTCACAAAATGGGGGCGTGACCAGTCATGCATTCACTTGTTTGTTGTCA
Organism: Steromphala cineraria; assembly: GCA_916613615.1. Lineage (NCBI taxonomy): Eukaryota > Metazoa > Mollusca > Gastropoda > Trochida > Trochidae > Steromphala > Steromphala cineraria. Next base: position 32,137,237 of record OU744732.1, read on the forward strand.
GAAAGGTCTAAGCGGCCCATCGAAAGTCGCTTTCGAAAACGGCTTTCATTACCAAACTAAACATATTTGAGTAGCGACCTTTAACGCACTATACAATATTGTAATATCAGACTTTCTATATTCCAAAGAAAATAGTGAAATATGTTTAACCTATGTCTTGCTTGTTGTTGACGCAGTTTTGGTGCTCAAAGGTCCGACCAGATACTGCCAAGTACAACATCCTGAATGATATCCACAGTCCCCACAGATACAGGTAGAGTGAAATAATCGCTTTACACAATATCATTTCCTCTGGATGTTTCCCAAACTTCCAGAAATCTTAACGTGACACATAGGATGTTTAATTTTTTCTTCAAATTGGTAGTTGCTTAAAAGGGCGCCAAAACACCATGTTGTCATTAATGTTCAAATTATCTTTCATGTTCATCCCTTAAATGTTCAAATTATGATATTTACTTTCAATGACCATCGGAAACAAATATATGCTTATCATCCAAATCTATATTCCACATGGAATATTGCTTGTCGTTTTGACATTAATGTTGAACAATGCCCTGCAATTGCAAATATATGACATCAGAAACATTTTGCATAATCAAGTAATGACGTCATAATGCTATGAAGTCATAAAATACAACGGCGCCACAATGCTGTGATTTCTGAACATGACATCCAAATGCTATGACATCACTGCATGAGAAGGTTGCCGGCTTGTGCAGTTTAGAGATGTATTTTTTTATAGAATCTCTCAAACTCGTTTTTATCATATGAACTTTACATAGATTTTTGGTGCACGTGTTGTTGATCGTACCCATGTGAAATCGCTTAGATGGTCTTTATTAATATCATAACCGTTAACTTAGTTAATAGCCTCAAGTGTTTGTTTGTTGCCATTTCCTGCTTTAAGCCATTTTGTATTTTGTTTACCTACAGAACATTTGGACCAATGCTGAACTCAAACGAATTCGCCAAGGCTTTCGGCTGTAAGAAGGACTCTCCTATGAACCCGATTGAAAAATGTTCTGTATGGTGATGTTACCAAAGGGAATGCATTGTAATCAACACACTATCATGTTTAAGGTGTAATTGAAATTAAAATGCAATAGTACCCTGAACTATAAATAAACAAAGACGATGTTTTAATGTTAAAAAGTTCAGAGCACATATTCACTATAATATGCAAAACTTTATGATAGATGGTTTAATAGGGTTTTGCGCGACACTCTTTTAAACAAAAGTGAAACAAAATGAAACGAATTTGACATTTGATTCAAAGCAATTATTGATTTTGACAAGATGAGAGGTGTTTGCCAATATTGATTTTCTCATCCATGAAATGATCCGTTCATATCAACTTAAATGCCAGTCATTAAGTGTAGACTTTAAATGCACAAATTGACAAATAGCGCTTTCGATGTTTATGTAAATTTCGTTTTTATATATTTTATATTTTATTTTATTTCATTTTATTGTATTTTGCATGAGACTTGTATATATATACTTACAAATAAAAGAAAAGTATCTTAAAAAGACATTCGATTTCTTCTTCCTTTAATTCTAACGAATTCATTTATAAGACTACGTTTATGAACGAGGACCGGCGGTCCGTCCGTCCGTTACACTGTGTGTTCGGCTTACACCTTTTTAACCCATCAACCATTTCAATTCAGATTCATAGTTGAAATGCAGAAACATGTAATAACGTATCATGAGTAACGATTTTGAGAATATAACTACATGAAATATAAGGAGTTTCGAGAAAAACTGTTACAAGTCCTGTCCGTTTCACAACTTCTCAACTAAAAATCACATTTTCATATAAGATTTGGGCAAAATATGAAGACGCTGTTAGGAAATGTTACAAGCTCAAAATGGTGTCATAATAATTAATGTATATAGTCAATTTATAAAAGAGTACCTCCTTTACAGAATATGCATACTGTTCTTTTAAATTTGATCTAGAATGTACAATAAAAAAACAACCTTCTGCATTTAGAATAAGGGAGGTAATCGTCGTTTGCAATAGAAGAACAAAATGAAACCTGACACAGCAAAATAACATGTATAACGGCGAGATAACAGGAAAAAATAGGATGTCCTTTTGAAAAATGATTATATGTGTGACTGTGCATTGTCTTTGTCACCACATATACAAGTATACGCCATACAGTGCATAAACACAACTTTCAATCACCTTTTCAGTCATAAAAGAGACAACTTCTCCAGTTTTTCATAAACAGTTAGTCACATGAGGTTCTTGAGAGGCATTTAGAAGCATATGTATATGTACTGCGTTAGAAGTCTACCTAAAAAGTGCCCGGGAAATCAACTAGCTCTACTGACTTCAACTACTTATAAACAATTAAATGACATATACGTCTCATTCAATCACCATCTTATTTTGCTGTTGACTATTGTTTACACATGTCTCTCTGGCTTCCACAATTTGTATACATACGTGTATATATACACATTGGTATATATTGCATTTTACCATTCACCTGACGAAGGGGCAAGAAATCGCCCAGAAACGTTGCAACCCACGATGAAGAAGAAGTTGCCATCCTTGTTATTTGTCTTAACTTGAATGAGTCACAGTAAATGACAACCAAAGTCTCACCTTTTCATGCCAATTTTCAACACCAAAATGGACGATATGGTATTTTCTGCGTCAGCACCATCACTGTGCAATTCACTTCTTGAAGATCTGACAAAATGTTAAACATTCCTTTTCCTTAAGTACTTTCATTCCTTAACTACTGCTTAAAACTTTCGGTTGTAAGGTATCACAGCAGATTGATTGACGGAGGATGATAAGCATAAGGATTATCCCGGATCCCTTATATTAAAGTTCTTATCACCAGTATTTTGGTCCATGGCTTCATGTGGAATAGTATAAGCAAGGTATCATACAACATAAACATATGACTTAGTTGTTATTATTTAAGCTTTTCCCAGCTGGAAAACGTATATTGCGGCCCACACTTTAATTGCTAATTGACACGTCATTGAAATTTGACCCTTTGACATTAAAACGACAAACGTTGACGAAGTTCCGTAAATGTTGACAAAGTAAATACTTTCCGAATCACAAATCAATAGCCTTTCTCTTAGTGAAAACATTATAAAGATAAAGTTTTCCGTTATCAAGAAGTGACGAATTAAAAATATCCAACGTAAGAAAAGCTACTTGCAGGTGCGTGTTTTTCTTACTAACAGCAAATTTACCTATCTTATTGAAAGTGGCAAAGGTCGTTTCAAAGTGCTTTTAAAGTACTCAAGTGTTGTATCATTCTGTTCTGAAAATAATATCCTATTACTCAGTTAGTCTGATATTAAAGGGACAGTAGCGCGTTTTTACGGGGAATATAAGGTGATGTCAGGAAAATGAAAATTAATGGTTCTAATTCAAAGACAATGTATTTAAACTAAATGGAGCAGTAATAATTCAGATACATAACGGAAAGTTTAGCCATGCGATTAATTTTTCTTACATAAAATGAAGTAAAGGTGTTCACACAAAATGGCCGCCAATGGATTTTATGTGAATCATCATACTACGTCCTCTGACTATGTATGATTGGCTTGTGTAATGAGATTTTTGACACTGTCAAAATAATACATTAAGGATTAAATTATAATTATCAGTGAAAGTTTTAAAATATAAAATTATCAAAAAACGTAATACTGCCCCTTTAATGAATAACATGCATCTTTTGTAGAATAAAGATGTTAACCTTATTTTCAGACTAATACATATAATGCTAACATTTTTATTTATTTTGAATTTTATTTGTTATTGGGACCCAATCACCTGTGAATATAACTATTAAAATGAGTGCTGAAAGAGGCAATAACACGTTATATACTTGAATTATTACTGCTTCATTTAGTCTAGATACATTGTCTTTTAATTGGAACCATTAATTTTCATTTTCCTGACATCACCTTATATTCCCCCAAAAACGTGCTACTGCCCCTATAAGGCTATGAATAACATATTTACATAAATTATGCATCAATGCTTCATTTTCTGTATTCATAAGGCATTTCAACTTCAACATATTTGGGGCAATACAATAAAAGTTTGGAAAATATAGTTTTCGCAAGTCATTATAATGTTCACATACAAGTATAAAATGGTATTCGTTTTCAACGTCCAAACTTCAGAGAGGACATATTCTTAAACAATAATCAATATTGGACGAACTTCCCTCATTAGCTTTCAGTCGTAATAAACCAGATCTTAATCTTATATACAAATTACGATATTTCCTAACAGTGATTAAAGTTAAGTATTTTTCTGGTGACAAAAGACTTTTATACTCATTATATAATATGTATCTTGTGCTATTATGTAAAATACTATTCCAAGACTGATAAAACATATTTATAGCAACTTCTTTCAATCTTTGTAGAAATACAAACTTATTACCAACTGATTGACTGATCCATACAAAACCAAATCCATGGCTGAAATCGAACAGCATTATACGTATCGATGATCCATTATTTGAATATCCAAAGCTATCAAAAGTAACCAACATTTCATATGTTTTTTTTAGGTATTCTATGATTGGGCATCTCAATTAAAAAAAATACTGACGGATAAACAATATGTACAGTAAGATAGATTCTTTTCGTTTTTATATTTTCGATTTTTAATTCATTCCATATAGTTTTAATTTTACACAAAGAGAGTTTGACAAGCAGTATATACCTTAAAAGAAATTAAAATATTTCACGCATCATTTCCCTCGAAAGTTTAATTAATTCAGTTTTAACAGTGTTATGGTGATAGGTGCAATATCCAACAGAAAAAGATCTAAGCCTTTCGTGGCTCAGAAAAGAAAACGATGTCCTCGAACGTCACTTAGATGATGGGCCGACAGAGATTGGTTTAAAGGGGCAGCAGCACGTTTTTTGATAATTTTATATTTTAAAATGTTCACTGATAATTGTAAGTTAATGCTAAATGTATTACTTTGATAGTATCATAAATCTCACTACACAAGTCAATCATCCATAGTCAGAGAACAAAGTATGAAGATTCACATAAAATCCACTGGCGGCCATTTTGTGTGAACACCTTTAATTCACTTTGTGTAAGAAAAAGCAATCGCATGGCTAAACTTTACGTTATATTTTTGAATTATTACTGCTCCACTTAGTTTAAATACATTGTCTTTCAATTGGAACCATTAATTTTTATTTTCCTGACATCAGATTATATTCCACCTTAAAACGTGCTACTGCCCCTTTAAGTTTGAAAACGTTATTCACTTCAGAACACTTAAATAGTCTATCTTGACATTTCTAACGACAAACTCTTGCAAAGGTCCTCTAAACGCTAGATATGAACACAAACAGAAAACAAATATTACGAGCACAATCGACGTGTACGTGTACAATACGTTTCGGATACTTGAACTTTCAAAAAGCAGCCTTACTGGGGTTGGCCTTAACTATGCATTGCATTATAAGTCATTAAAGGGGCAGTAGCACGTTTCTAAGGGGAATAAAAGGTGATGTCAGGAAAATGAAAATTATTGGTCTCAATTGAAAGATAATGTATTTAAACGAAATGGAGCAGTAATAATTCAAATATATAACATAAAGTATAGCCATGCGATTGCTTTTTATTACACAAAATGAATTAAAGGTGTTCACAAAAAATGGCCGCCAATGGATTTTATGTGAATCTTCATATACTTTGTCCTCTGACTATGGATGATTGGCTTGTGTAATGAGATTTTTGACACTGTCAAAATAATACTTTTAGCATTTACTTACGATTATCAGTGAAATATTCAAAATATAAAATTATAAAAAAAATGCTACTGCCCCTTTAAAGCTACCTTATTGCTTTGGGGTCCAGAGACCCCAAAGTTATGTAACATTTGATATTGAAAACTAATGGCAGAAGGTTCTCTCTATAATACTCTTGGAAACTTCAAAGAGAAGTTTCAGCATATTCTGGTATTTCGACGACCAATGGACAGAGCTGTTGCAAATTTATACCCACGTGACCATGTGGGTGGTACGAAATAATTGGCAAGCTTTAATTCGGAAACTGATTATTATAATAATGTAATGATGTAAAATATATCGTAAATTTTCAAAAATATATGGATGAGCGTTTACACCCTTAAAAAATATCAATTTTGCATGTGCATGTGAGCTGTTTTGTAGTTATTCGGTGTATTTTTTTGCATTCCACATTCGGAAACGACATTCCATTTTTGTATCAACTAGGAATTCGGTTCCTTCAATTTTACGCTAACGCTAAATGTCCCGCCTTGTCAATGACTGATCGTTCACTCAATGCAATTTCAAAAAATAACGTTATGGGTGATTTGTTTACGATTAAAGGTGTCTTTCGAAGAAAGTATCGACACTTTCGACAGGGTCTAAAATATGATAAATTATCACCCAAAACTGTGTTTCAGAGGAGATATCGCTTTGAAAGTTGTAATTTTTCAGAAGAAAGAAACATTGTACTTGAATCACTCCCACCATGTGAGGTGTTAGATATTTCTAAAGATTATGTGTTAACGTCTTTTGCTAAGATAAATTCACATAAAGCCTGTGGACCTGATAATTTGCTAGGTGTAGTTCTAAAAGAGTGCAGAGTGCAAGTTGCAACTGGCTGATATTTTCCAAACGTTTTGTCAACTATCATTAAGTTTCCATCATGTTCCCACTCTTTGGAAAACATCAAAATTATCAGCAACCAGAAGTTAGCACAAGATTCAAGATTCAACATTCACATTCGAATGTTGAATATTGAATATGGTGCTAACTTCAGGTACAAAAATTAACATTCGCTAATCTGAATCTGAAATTAAATTTCACATTCACATTCGAATCTGAATGTTGATTTTTTTTCAACATTCACATTCAAAATGAATCTTGAGTTTTTTCAATTTTGGCTTTCAAATCATATCTTATAGACTCAATATTCGCTAATCTGAATCTGAAATTAAATTTCACATTCACATTCGAATCTGAATGTTGATTTTTTTTCAACATTCACATTCAAAATGAATCTTGAGTTTTTTCAATTTGGGCTTTCAAATCATATCTTATAGACTCAATATTCGCGAATCTGAATCTGAAATTAAATTTCACATTCACATTCGAATCTGAATGTTGATTTTTTTTCAACATTCACATTCAAAATAAATCTTGAGTTTTTTCAATTTGGGCTTTCAAATCATATCTTATAGACTCAATATTCGCGAATCTGAATCTGAAATTAAATTTCACATTCACATTCGAATCTGAATGTTGATTTTTTTTCAACATTCACATTCAAAATGAATCTTGAGTTTTTTCAATTTGGGCTTTCAAATCATATCTTATAGACTCAATATTCGCGAATCTGAATCTGAAATTAAATTTCACATTCACATTCGAATCTGAATGTTGATTTTTTTTCAACATTCACATTCAAAATGAATCTTGAGTTTTTTCAATTTTGGCTTTCAAATCATATCTTATAGACTCAATATTCGCTAATCTGAATCTGAAATTAAATTTCACATTCACATTCGAATCTGAATGTTGATTTTTTTTCAACATTCACATTCAAAATGAATCTTGAGTTTTTTCAATTTTGGCTTTCAAATCATATCTTATAGACTCAATATTCGCGAATCTGAATCTGAAATTAAATTTCACATTCACATTCGAATCTGAATGTTGATTTTTTTTCAACATTCACATTCAAAATAAATCTTGAGTTTTTTCAATTTGGGCTTTCAAATCATATCTTATAGACTCAATATTCGCGAATCTGAATCTGAAATTAAATTTCACATTCACATTCGAATCTGAATGTTGATTTTTTTTCAACATTCACATTCAAAATGAATCTTGAGTTTTTTCAATTGGGCTTTCAAATCATATCTTATAGACTCAATATTCGCGAATCTGAATCTGAAATTAAATTTCACATTCACATTCGAATCTGAATGTTGATTTTTTTTCAACATTCACATTCAAAATAAATCTTGAGTTTTTTCAATTTGGGCTTTCAAATCATATCTTATAGACTCAATATTCGCGAATCTGAATCTGAAATTAAATTTCACATTCACATTCGAATCTGAATGTTGATTTTTTTTCAACATTCACATTCAAAATGAATCTTGAGTTTTTTCAATTTTGGCTTTCAAATCATATCTTATAGACTCAATATTCGCTAATCTGAATCTGAAATTAAATTTCACATTCACATTCGAATCTGAATGTTGATTTTTTTTCAACATTCACATTCAAAATGAATCTTGAGTTTTTTCAATTGGGCTTTCAAATCATATCTTATAGACTCAATATTCGCGAATCTGAATCTGAAATTAAATTTCACATTCACATTCGAATCTGAATGTTGATTTTTTTTCAACATTCACATTCAAAATAAATCTTGAGTTTTTTCAATTTGGGCTTTCAAATCATATCTTATAGACTCAATATTCGCGAATCTGAATCTGAAATTAAATTTCACATTCACATTCGAATCTGAATGTTGATTTTTTTTCAACATTCACATTCAAAATGAATCTTGAGTTTTTTCAATTTTGGCTTTCAAATCATATCTTATAGACTCAATATTCGCTAATCTGAATCTGAAATTAAATTTCACATTCACATTCGAATCTGAATGTTGATTTTTTTTCAACATTCACATTCAAAATGAATCTTGAGTTTTTTCAATTTGGGCTTTCAAATCATATCTTATAGACTCAATATTCGCGAATCTGAATCTGAAATTAAATTTCACATTCACATTCGAATCTGAATGTTGATTTTTTTTCAACATTCACATTCAAAATAAATCTTGAGTTTTTTCAATTTGGGCTTTCAAATCATATCTTATAGACTCAATATTCGCGAATCTGAATCTGAAATTAAATTTCACATTCACATTCGAATCTGAATGTTGATTTTTTTTCAACATTCACATTCAAAATGAATCTTGAGTTTTTTCAATTTGGGCTTTCAAATCATATCTTATAGACTCAATATTCGCGAATCTGAATCTGAAATTAAATTTCACATTCACATTCGAATCTGAATGTTGATTTTTTTTCAACATTCACATTCAAAATGAATCTTGAGTTTTTTCAATTTTGGCTTTCAAATCATATCTTATAGACTCAATATTCGCTAATCTGAATCTGAAATTAAATTTCACATTCACATTCGAATCTGAATGTTGATTTTTTTTCAACATTCACATTCAAAATGAATCTTGAGTTTTTTCAATTTTGGCTTTCAAATCATATCTTATAGACTCAATATTCGCGAATCTGAATCTGAAATTAAATTTCACATTCACATTCGAATCTGAATGTTGATTTTTTTTCAACATTCACATTCAAAATAAATCTTGAGTTTTTTCAATTTGGGCTTTCAAATCATATCTTATAGACTCAATATTCGCGAATCTGAATCTGAAATTAAATTTCACATTCACATTCGAATCTGAATGTTGATTTTTTTTCAACAATCACATTCAAAATGAATCTTGAGTTTTTTCAATTGGGCTTTCAAATCATATCTTATAGACTCAATATTCGCGAATCTTAATCTTAAATTAAATTTCACATTCACATTCGAATCTGAATGTTGATTTTTTTTCAACATTCACATTCAAAATAAATCTTGAGTTTTTTCAATTTGGGCTTTCAAATCATATCTTATAGACTCAATATTCGCGAATCTGAATCTGAAATTAAATTTCACATTCACATTCGAATCTGAATGTTGATTTTTTTTCAACATTCACATTCAAAATGAATCTTGAGTTTTTTCAATTTGGGCTTTCAAATCATATCTTATAGACTCAATATTCGCTAATCTGAATCTGAAATTAAATTTCACATTCACATTCGAATCTGAATGTTGATTTTTTTTCAACATTCACATTCAAAATGAATCTTGAGTTTTTTCAATTGGGCTTTCAAATCATATCTTATAGACTCAATATTCGCGAATCTGAATCTGAAATTAAATTTCACATTCACATTCGAATCTGAATGTTGATTTTTTTTCAACATTCACATTCAAAATAAATCTTGAGTTTTTTCAATTTGGGCTTTCAAATCATATCTTATAGACTCAATATTCGCGAATCTGAATCTGAAATTAAATTTCACATTCACATTCGAATCTGAATGTTGATTTTTTTTCAACATTCACATTCAAAATGAATCTTGAGTTTTTTCAATTTGGGCTTTCAAATCATATCTTATAGACTCAATATTCGCGAATCTGAATCTGAAATTAAATTTCACATTCACATTCGAATCTGAATGTTGATTTTTTTTCAACATTCACATTCAAAATGAATCTTGAGTTTTTTCAATTGGGCTTTCAAATCATATCTTATAGACTCAATATTCGCGAATCTGAATCTGAAATTAAATTTCACATTCACATTCGAATCTGAATGTTGATTTTTTTTCAACATTCACATTCAAAATAAATCTTGAGTTTTTTCAATTTGGGCTTTCAAATCATATCTTATAGACTCAATATTCGCGAATCTGAATCTGAAATTAAATTTCACATTCACATTCGAATCTGAATGTTGATTTTTTTTCAACATTCACATTCGAAATGAATCTTGAGTTTTTTCAATTTGGGCTTTCAAATCATATCTTATAGACTCAATATTCGCGAATCTGAATCTGAAATTAAATTTCACATTCACATTCGAATCTGAATGTTGATTTTTTTTCAACATTCACATTCAAAATGAATCTTGAGTTTTTTCAATTTTGGCTTTCAAATCATATCTTATAGACTCAATATTCGCTAATCTGAATCTGAAATTAAATTTCACATTCACATTCGAATCTGAATGTTGATTTTTTTTCAACATTCACATTCAAAATGAATCTTGAGTTTTTTCAATTGGGCTTTCAAATCATATCTTATAGACTCAATATTCGCGAATCTGAATCTGAAATTAAATTTCACATTCACATTCGAATCTGAATGTTGATTTTTTTTCAACATTCACATTCAAAATAAATCTTGAGTTTTTTCAATTTGGGCTTTCAAATCATATCTTATAGACTCAATATTCGCGAATCTGAATCTGAAATTAAATTTCACATTCACATTCGAATCTGAATGTTGATTTTTTTTCAACATTCACATTCAAAATGAATCTTGAGTTTTTTCAATTTGGGCTTTCAAATCATATCTTATAGACTCAATATTCGCGAATCTGAATCTGAAATTAAATTTCACATTCACATTCGAATCTGAATGTTGATTTTTTTTCAACATTCACATTCAAAATGAATCTTGAGTTTTTTCAATTGGGCTTTCAAATCATATCTTATAGTCGCGAATCTGAATCTGAAATTAAATTTCACATTCACATTCGAATCTGAATGTTGATTTTTTTTCAACATTCACATTCAAAATGAATCTTGAGTTTTTTCAATTTGGGCTTTCAAATCATATCTTATAGACTCAATATTCGCGAATCTGAATCTGAAATTAAATTTCACATTCACATTCGAATCTGAATGTTGATTTTTTTTCAACATTCACATTCAAAATGAATCTTGAGTTTTTTCAATTTGGGCTTTCAAATCATATCTTATAGACTCAATATTCGCGAATCTGAATCTGAAATTAAATTTCACATTCACATTCGAATCTGAATGTTGATTTTTTTTCAACATTCACATTCAAAATGAATCTTGAGTTTTTTCAATTTGGGCTTTCAAATCATATCTTATAGACTCAATATTCGCGAATCTGAATCTGAAATTAAATTTCACATTCACATTCGAATCTGAATGTTGATTTTTTTTCAACATTCACATTCAAAATGAATCTTGAGTTTTTTTCAATTTGGGCTTTCAAATCATATCTTATAGACTCAATATTCGCGAATCTGAATCTGAAATTAAATTTCACATTCACATTCGAATCTGAATGTTGATTTTTTTTCAACATTCACATTCAAAATAAATCTTGAGTTTTTTCAATTTGGGCTTTCAAATCATATCTTATAGACTCAATATTCGCGAATCTGAATCTGAAATTAAATTTCACATTCACATTCGAATCTGAATGTTGATTTTTTTTCAACATTCACATTCAAAATGATTCTTGAGTTTTTTCAATTGGGCTTTCAAATCATATCTTATAGACTCAATATTCGCGAATCTGAATCTGAAATTAAATTTCACATTCACATTCGAATCTGAATGTTGATTTTTTTTCAACATTCACATTCAAAATAAATCTTGAGTTTTTTCAATTTGGGCTTTCAAATCATATCTTATAGACTCAATATTCGCGAATCTGAATCTGAAATTAAATTTCACATTCACATTCGAATCTGAATGTTGATTTTTTTTCAACATTCACATTCAAAATGAATCTTGAGTTTTTTCAATTTTGGCTTTCAAATCATATCTTATAGACTCAATATTCGCTAATCTGAATCTGAAATTAAATTTCACATTCACATTCGAATCTGAATGTTGATTTTTTTTCAACATTCACATTCAAAATGAATCTTGAGTTTTTTCAATTGGGCTTTCAAATCATATCTTATAGACTCAATATTCGCGAATCTGAATCTGAAATTAAATTTCACATTCACATTCGAATCTGAATGTTGATTTTTTTTCAACATTCACATTCAAAATAAATCTTGAGTTTTTTCAATTTGGGCTTTCAAATCATATCTTATAGACTCAATATTCGCGAATCTGAATCTGAAATTAAATTTCACATTCACATTCGAATCTGAATGTTGATTTTTTTTCAACATTCACATTCAAAATGAATCTTGAGTTTTTTCAATTTGGGCTTTCAAATCATATCTTATAGACTCAATATTCGCGAATCTGAATCTGAAATTAAATTTCACATTCACATTCGAATCTGAATGTTGATTTTTTTTCAACATTCACATTCAAAATGAATCTTGAGTTTTTTCAATTGGGCTTTCAAATCATATCTTATAGACTCAATATTCGCGAATCTGAATCTGAAATTAAATTTCACATTCACATTCGAATCTGAATGTTGATTTTTTTTCAACATTCACATTCAAAATAAATCTTGAGTTTTTTCAATTTGGGCTTTCAAATCATATCTTATAGACTCAATATTCGCGAATCTGAATCTGAAATTAAATTTCACATTCACATTCGAATCTGAATGTTGATTTTTTTTCAACATTCACATTCAAAATGAATCTTGAGTTTTTTCAATTTGGGCTTTCAAATCATATCTTATAGACTCAATATTCGCGAATCTGAATCTGAAATTAAATTTCACATTCACATTCCAATCTGAATGTTGATTTTTTTTCAACATTCACATTCAAAATGAATCTTGAGTTTTTTCAATTTTGGCTTTCAAATCATATCTTATAGACTCAATATTCGCTAATCTGAATCTGAAATTAAATTTCACATTCACATTCGAATCTGAATGTTGATTTTTTTTCAACATTCACATTCAAAATGAATCTTGAGTTTTTTCAATTGGGCTTTCAAATCATATCTTATAGACTCAATATTCGCGAATCTGAATCTGAAATTAAATTTCACATTCACATTCGAATCTGAATGTTGATTTTTTTTCAACATTCACATTCAAAATAAATCTTGAGTTTTTTCAATTTGGGCTTTCAAATCATATCTTATAGACTCAATATTCGCGAATGTGAATGTGAAATTTAATTTCAGATTCACATTCGAATCTGAATGTTGATTTTTTTTCAACATTCACATTCAAAATGAATCTTGAGTTTTTTCAATTTTGGCTTTCAAATCATATCTTATAGACTCAATATTCGCGAATCTGAATCTGAAATTAAATTTCACATTCACATTCGAATCTGAATGTTGATTTTTTTTCAACATTCACATTCAAAATGAATCTTGAGTTTTTTCAATTGGGCTTTCAAATCATATCTTATAGACTCAATATTCGCGAATCTGAATCTGAAATTAAATTTCACATTCACATTCGAATCTGAATGTTGATTTTTTTTCAACATTCACATTCAAAATGAATCTTGAGTTTTTTCAATTTGGGCTTTCAAATCATATCTTATAGACTCAATATTCGCGAATCTGAATCTGAAATTAAATTTCACATTCACATTCGAATCTGAATGTTGATTTTTTTTCAACATTCACATTCAAAATGAATCTTGAGTTTTTTCAATTTGGGCTTTCAAATCATATCTTATAGACTCAATATTCGCGAATCTGAATCTGAAATTAAATTTCACATTCACATTCGAATCTGAATGTTGATTTTTTTTCAACATTCACATTCAAAATGAATCTTGAGTTTTTTCAATTTGGGCTTTCAAATCATATCTTATAGACTCAATATTCGCGAATCTGAATCTGAAATTAAATTTCACATTCACATTCGAATCTGAATGTTGATTTTTTTTCAACATTCACATTCAAAATGAATCTTGAGTTTTTTTCAATTTGGGCTTTCAAATCATATCTTATAGACTCAATATTCGCGAATCTGAATCTGAAATTAAATTTCACATTCACATTCGAATCTGAATGTTGATTTTTTTTCAACATTCACATTCAAAATAAATCTTGAGTTTTTTCAATTTGGGCTTTCAAATCATATCTTATAGACTCAATATTCGCGAATCTGAATCTGAAATTAAATTTCACATTCACATTCGAATCTGAATGTTGATTTTTTTTCAACATTCACATTCAAAATGATTCTTGAGTTTTTTCAATTGGGCTTTCAAATCATATCTTATAGACTCAATATTCGCGAATCTGAATCTGAAATTAAATTTCACATTCACATTCGAATCTGAATGTTGATTTTTTTTCAACATTCACATTCAAAATGACTCTTGAGTTTTTTCAATTTGGGCTTTCAAATCATATCTTATAGACTCTACATATATGAACGAATGTTGAATCTGGAATTTATTTCCACATTCAGATTCGGACTCGGACTGCCGCCGGGCTTAGCTTTGACTACCGCGTAATACCCTGCTAAAAACACTGTCTCTGGATAAATGTGCGAGAAATCCAACATTCGCGAATCTGAATCTGAAATCAAATTTCACATTCACATTCGAATCTGAGTGTTGATTTTTTTTCAACATTCACATTCAAAATGAATGTTGAGTTTTTTCAATTTTCAATTTGGACTTTCAAATCATATCTTATAGACTCTACATACATGAACGAATGTTGAATCAGGAATTTATTTCCACATTCAGATTCGGACCATTTGAGCTTTCAAATCCTATCAACATGAACTAATGTTGAATCTGGATTTTATTCCCACACATTCCCTTATTTGATTTATAAAACCTTCATATCCAAAATATTTGTGAAAACAACGTGTTTGTAAATTTCGAAGACTTTAGTATGATACCACATTTATTTACATTTTCTAAGCTTTATTTTGAATTCGCTGTTCATGCAGTTCTACCAATATTTTATAGTACTTATCATAGAATTCAATAAATATTTAGGATCGATGTAACAATTATCATATGGAGAGCTCCATTACAATGGGAACATGTAGAATAAAATTCTAAGATACTTATATTTTAGAGGGATTAAGGGATTTCTTATATGTTTGTTTTTTAAGATCAAAACCTTTATTGTAGTAAAACATGAAGTTAATTCCTTCCCTTTTTGCATAAAAATACTATTAAGTTTGTTACTTCGTCTTAATATATTGTATATGGATATTGATATTTGTAAATAGTTCATGTTGAAATTCTTAAATCGTTGAAATTCGGCAAAACATAAAATCTTAATTCGCCTACACAATCTTCGTACGACAAAACGTAAATTCAATGATAAACAAACGATCTGAGAGACAGCACTGTCTGTTATACACAGGTGTGTCCCAATTTGCTCTACGGTGTCCGGTCACTTGAATACACATAACGCTTGAGTGCACTCTATACTCCGGGTGTTTAATGCGCTCGAATTTTTGACAGTGGGGAATGCAAAGATGAGCATAAGAACTTGTCATAGATCAGGATGAATATATATGTCCTGTTCCCCAGTGGTCAATACCTTTGTCTAAAATTCATTTTTTTTTAAAAAACGATATTAACATGGGATTCCGAAATAGATGTTTCAATGCTTGAACAGATGTTTATAAACTGTTCAGTGTTTATAACATTTTCAATTTTACATCAATGGATGATTCAGTTATAATTATGTTATCATAAGCTTTATACACCCCCGTTACGAAGAAATCGGGGGTATATAGCAGTTATTCTGTCCTTTCGTCCAGGTACATATCTCGAAAACCGTTAGAGGTAGATCAATCAAACTTTGTGCAGGTGTTTGTGGATTGTCCTCATGTTGCAATTAATCAAGTTTTTTTCATATTTCTTTATGTAGCATAACAGTATCATTTCAAAAACAAGACGCGTTGGTTAATCACGTTTTATCCATTCTAAATAGCAATATGCCTTTATAATGTTGTAGATACCTTTTGTACACGATACAACTCCAACGTGTATATATTAAGGAGAGGGAGATGATTTAAGTTATGATAACTTGTCCATGAATTTATTCTTTGTGAATAAAATATGTTTAAATTCAATTATGAATCCTCACCTTTGCCATTAAGAACACGATCATTGGTTCATTATAAACACAAATCATTGAACTATTCGACCCTTTAAATCCGTTGCATCGGGAAGATGAATGTAATGTATATGATACACGTAAACGACTTACATTAACTTTGACCAAATAACATAATGTATATATGATAATATAGATTAGATCAGATATACCGACGAACGTTTTTCCGAAGAATTATTGTGTAAGTATTAAATTATTATGATCACAAGAGTTATTACATTGAGACAAAATAATGTTTACTTTCATAATTAATTGATGTATTTTGTTATGACAGAATTAATTATTATCTTTTCAATGAAGATGACCAAGTCGTTTGCAACCATTAGATTGTAGCAATTCATTTATGTGATGATTTTACGAGTATGTACATTTCATGCCCATTTTAAAACAGAGAAAAGTGGTCCCTGAATGGTTTGGTTGGAAAATGCATGCTCGCACTTGCACTAACATGTGAATGGTCTGTGGCGTAAATTTACCAAAGAAAAACATGAACATTTATATCAAAGTGATTAATCCAAATTGCTATATATTTGCTTTTCAGAACGTTTAAACCTATGTGCATTACGGTGGGATTTTCTCAACTACTCTTTTGTTTTATTAACACATTATATTACTTTACTGTTATAAGAAAGTTATATCAAAGTTAATCAAATGTATTGATCCTAATAAAATAAAAGTACAATGTATTTTTTATTTTATATATACTTTTTATCTTAATCTTATTGTTTAGACATAACATATTGAAGTTTACTTCAAATTAAGGTGTGGCTTTGGTTCATTTGATTTGGTTCGCAAATTGATTATATTAAAGTATATATATGTTATGCCTCGAAAACATTACTAAATATAAACACTGTTATGTCCCATCTTGAAATCCATTCCATTTTGAAATGGGACGAGTGACAGCCATTCCAACTTGCAATTGCAAGATAGAATGTCCCATCTTGAACTAATTATTATCTACTTAAATCAACTATTATTTTCAAGAATGATATAAATTTCCAGAAGTATTTTGAATAATTATGATTAAGAAACCATTTTCTTCCGCTAAAATGTAGTTCCGTTAACTTGAAATTCGAAAATAGCAGACACATGTTTTTTTTCATTAAACATCACTATTCTCTTTAATAGAATTTTTTAAGTTATTGTTTTAAAGGAATTACATTTTGCCCTGAACGTTCATATAACGTCACATTAAAAAAATGTCAAATTTAAATATCACAATTATGTACTCGTCTCAGTAAATCAATTGTAGCTTTTGCAGAGTATTTAAAGCAAAGGTTGAATTTTAAAACGGAAAAACGAGGTTCGAATGGCGCGCGCCACGCTATCTCTAGTGCAAATCATCATCATTCGTAAAAACTATAGCTCCGATCTACTTGAAATTTTGAACATATGTTCATATTAATATTCCATCCTGTTCGGAGGTATCAGTTTATATCATGACAGGGAGTCAAATTTTCCAAAGTCAAAATGTATATTCCTTTAAGTGTTTAAGTTAAGGCAATATATACAGGATACATTAAAATCACTAAAACCACTACTTCATACGTGAATTTTATTAGAATTATAGCGCACGTGGCACGAATCATGCTTTTTAGTCTTTTAGTATATTTTTTCAAACAGTTTTCCTCAAACCTAGATACCTAATGTATTATGTAATGTATATGTAAGATATTAAAATAGCAAACTGCATATATAAAGTACGTTTGTACCGTACTGAAAGATTACTTTATGTGAAAGGATTACTGCAATCAGTGCAATGTATATTTCCCACACACACTTTAACTGTAACTTCAACTTGCATTGTAACCTTTACTTTTTATGAAATTAGACCTGACTAAGCAGGGTTTACTAGCTTGCCTTCTTAGAATAGGATCGATGAAATCTATATAGATGTAGATTAAAGCGATTTGCCATGTATACAGTTTCCAACACAGTTTTCCTCAAACCTAAATATACTCAATGTATTATATCTGTAAGATGTCAAAAAACACAGCTACATGTATGATGTACCGCGCGTTTTATTCATCATGCATTATCTTGTCTTAACTTAAAACATTCCATTAAAGAGAAAAGTGACGTTCAATGAATAAGACACGTGGCTGCTCTTTTCGAAGTTCCAAGTTAACGGAACTACATTTTAGCGTCAGAATATGATTTCTAAATCATAATTCTTCAAAATACTTTTGGAAATTTATATCATACTTGATAATAACAGTTGGTTTAAGTAGAAAATAATTCAGCGGTCCCATTTCTAAATTGGATGGAGTTCACGATGGGATATAACGAACACAACCATGCCCACCCTACCCTTTTCTGAAGTGGAAGGAGGCTCCAAATGGATCGAAAAATAATCTTATGTGTTAACTTATTTTGCTAAGACAACAAACTAAAATATCGAAGTCGATAGAATTACATTACATTAACCATAGGAACTGAATATTCGATCATTTATGTTATCATTGTAAAATGTCAAAAATAGTAAGCTAAACCAAAACTCTACATTAATAAAATTTTGCCTTAAATGTAAATACATTTTGACTTTGGAAATTTTGACTCCCTGTCATGAAATAAACTGGTGCCAAAAAACAACAAAAACTGATACCTCTAATAGGAGGGAATATTGATATGAACATATGTTCAAATTTTTAAGTAGATCGGAGCTATAGTCTAAGAGATGCCGAATTACGAATGATTTGCACTAGAGATAACTTGTGTTTACAATGGCGCGCGCCAATCGAACCTCGTTTTTCCATTTTAAAATTCAACCTTTGCTTTAAATACTCTGCAAAAACTACAATTGATTTTCTGAGACGAGTACATAATTGTGATATTTAAATTATACATTTTTTTAATGTGACGTTATATAAACGTTCAGGGCAAAATGTAATTCCTTTAAAACAATAACTTAAAAAATTCTATTAAAGAGAATAGTGATGTTTAATGAAAAAAAATACGTGTCTGCTATTTTCGAATTTCAAGTTAACGGAACTACATTTTAGCGGAAGAAAATGGTTTCTTAATCATAATTATTTAAAATATTTCTGGAAATTCTCATTCTTGAAAATAATAGTTGATTTAAAGGGGCAGTAGCACGTTTTAGGGGGAATATAAGGTGATGTCAGGAAAATGAAAATAAATGGTTCCAAATGAAAGACAATGTATGAAAACTACATGGAGCAGTAATAATTCAAATGTATAACGTAAGGTTCAGCCATGCGATTCCTTTTTCTTACAAAAATGAATTAAAGGTGTTCACACAAAAATGGCCGCCAATGGAATTTATGTAAATCCTCATACTTTGTCCTCTGACTATGTGTGATTGGCTTGTGTAATGTGATTGTTGACACTGTCAATACAATACATAAGGCATTTACTTACAATAATAAGTGCAATTTTTAAAATATAAAATTATCAAAAAACGTGCTACTGCCCCTTTAAGTAGATAATAATTAAACTGCCGAGCAAAAGAAAGTATAACACCCATTTTGAACTGGCATAAAAGATAAACTACAAATCGCATTTTCGTAAAATAAAGTTTATTAGAGTCTCACGAATCATGATCATCACGATCAATAAAATTCATTAATAAAGTAAAGTTGGTAACAGAACAATGTCAGGTGTAACATGTCAGGGGTCACAAAATCAACAAAAGCACAAATAACCATTTTCCAGGAAGTCAAAATGCACATGTTACAGGCACAATAACTCAAGTAAAGTTTCTCAATATCTGGTATGGGCACCCCTGGCATCAATACAGGCAGTAATGCGCCTTCTCATGGACCATGTCAGCCGTCGTATGACGTCATTTGGAATCCTGTTCCACTCTTCAATCAAAGCCTGTTGCAGTTGTGCTCTGTTGACTGGCACATTATTTCTGCATCTTATTGCACGGTCAAGGTGATCCCAAAGGTGCTCGATGGGGTTTAAGTCTGGAGAACAAGCAGGCCATGGTAGAACTTGAACATTCTGCCTTTGAAGGTAGTCATTCACAAGACGAGCAACATGTGGCCTTGCATTGTCGTGTTGCAGGATGGTACCTTGGGGACGTTGACGCAAAAATGGTAGGGCTACTGGCCCCAAGATGTTATCTCTGTAGTACACAGCATTGATGTTGCCATGAACGATGTGTAATGGCGTCTTGTCCTGGCCGCAAATGCCACCCCAGACAGTGACTCCACCACCACCAAAAGGGTGGACCTCCTGTACACAATCGGATGCGTACCGTTCCCCACTCCGTCTGTAAATTCGTGTTCTGCCGTCTGCTTTGAATAGTGCAAATCGACTTTCGTCCGTGAACATGACTCTCTGCCACTCTCTGAGTTGCCAACGCCGAACTGTTCTGGCCCATCGCAATCTGTTTAGGCGATTTCGATGAGTCAACGCCACGCCACGTACCGGTCGCCGACATCTGATTCCTCCTGCACGTAGTCGTCTGGAGACAGACCATCGGCTGACATGATGATTCAACCCTGTCATAGCCGATGACGTCACAGTTAGGGTACGATTACGTAGGTGCAGCAAGCGTAAATATCGGTCCTCGCGGGGTGTCGTGACTCGTGGTCGACCTGATCTTGCCCTGTCCTTAGTGCTGCCAGTCTGTCTAACACGTTGTAACAACTTATTGATTGTTGTGGCCGTGCAATTAAACCTCATTGCAATATGGCGTTGCGATGCCCCCATTTGGCTCATGCCTATGGCCCTCTCGCGCTGTTCCATCGTTAACCTGGCCATTTTCAAGGTGTGTTTCCATTAGCTGTATGTTACACGTACACATTAACTGTCAGTGAGGTCACTAACGATGCACAATGTTGTAGCTGCACGTGCAAAACGTGTTTTTCGATATTATGGGGACATCCGCACATTTGAACACTCAAGGTGTTGCACTTCATAAATTGTCACTCCAGTAGTCATGCACATATTATTGTATGTAAATTTCATTAAAACGTTCGTTTGTATTTGTTTGTTTGACATTATTAACTGTTATACTTTCTTTAGCTCGGCAGTTTAGTTCAAGATTGGACATTCTATCTTGCAATTGCAAGTTGGAATGGCTGTCACTCGTCCCATTTCAAAATGGAATGGATTTCAAGATGGGACATAACAGTGTTTATATTTAGTATTGTATTCGAGGCATAACATATATTTACTTTAATATAATCAATTCGCGAACCAAATCAAATGAACCAAAGCCACACCTTATTCTGGTTAGCAAATTTGTAGAATTTTGAAGTAAACTTCAATATGTTATGTCTAAACAATAAGATTAAGATAAAAAGTATATATAAAATAAAAAATACATTGTACTCTTATTTTATTAGGCTCAATAAATTTGATTAACTTTGATATAACTTTCTTATAACAGTAAAGTAATATGATGTGTTAATAAAACAAAAGAGTAGTTGAGAAAATCCCACCGTAATGCACATAGGTTTAAACGTTCTGATAAGCAAATATGTAGCAATTTGGATTAATCACTTTAATATAAATGTTCATGTTTTTCTTTGGTAAATTTACGCCACAGACCATTCACATGTTAGTGCAAGTGCGAGCATGCATTTTCCAACCAAACCATTCAGGGACCACTTTTCTCTGTTTTAAAATGGGCATGAAATGTACATACTCGTAAAATCATCACATAAATGAATTGCTACAATCTAATGGTTGCAAACGACTTGGTCATCTTCATTGAAAAGATAATAATTAATTCTGTCATAACAAAATACATCAATTAATTATGAAAGTAAACATTATTTTGTCTCAATGTAATAACTCTTGAGATCATAATAATTTAATACTTACACAATAATTCTTCGGAAAAACGTTCATCGGTATATCTGATCTAATCAATATTATCATATATACATTATGTTATTTATGCATAGGTATGCATTTATCAAGCAAATTATGTAATACTAACCAATGTTTGGTCAAAGTTAATGTAAGTCGTTTACGTGTATCATATACATTACATTCATCTTCCCGATGCAACGGATTTAAAGGGTCGAATAGTTCAATGAATTGTGTTTATAATGAACCAATGATCGTGTTCTTAATGGCAAAGGTGAGGATTCATAATTGAATTTAAACATATTTTATTCACAAAGAATAAATTCATGGACAAGTTATCATAACTTAAATCATCTCCCTCTCCTTAAAGGGGCAGTAGCACGTTTATTGACAATTTTATATTTTCAATTTTTCACTGATAATTGTACGTTAATGTTAAATATATTACATTGATAGTGTCAAAAATCTCATTACACAAACCAATCATCCATAGTCAGAGAACAAATAATAAAGATTCACTTAAAATCCATTGGCAGCCATTTTTGTGTGAACACCTTTAATTCATTTTGCGTAAGAAATATATCGTATGGCTTAACTTTACATTATATATTTGACTTATTACTGCTTCATTCAGTTTAAATACATTGTCTTTAGATTGGAACCATTTATTTTAATTTTCCTGACATCACCTAATATTCCCCCTTAAAACGTGCTACTGCCCCTTTAATATATACACGTTGGAGTTGTATCGTGTACAAAAGGTATCTACAACATTATAAAGGCATATTGCTATTTAGAATGGATAAAACGTGATTAACCAACGCGTCTTGTTTTTGAAATGATACTGTTATGCTACATAAACTTGATTAATTGCAACATGAGGACAATCCACAAACACCTGCACAAAGTTTGATTGATCTACCTCTAACGGTTTTCGAGATATGTACCTGGACGAAAGGACAGAATAACTGCTATATACCCCCGATTTCTTCGTAACGGGGGTGTATAAAGCTTATGATAACATAATTATAACTGAATCATCCATTGATGTAAAATTGAAAATGTTATAAACACTGAACAGTTTATAAACATCTGTTCAAGCATTGAAACATCTATTTCGGAATCCCATGTTAATATCGTTTTTTAAAAAAAAATGAATTTTAGACAAAGGTATTGACCACTGGGGAACAGGACATATATATTCATCCTGATCTATTACAAGTTCTTATGCTCATCTTTGCATTCCCCACTGTCAAAAATTCGAGCGCATTAAACACCCGGAGTATAGAGTGCACTCAAGCGTTATGTGTATTCAAGTGGCCGGACACCGTAGAGCAAATTGGGACACACCTGTGTATAACAGACAGTGCTGTCTCTCAGATCGTTTGTTTATCATTGAATTTACGTTTTGTCGTGCGAAGATTGTGTAGGCGAATTAAGATTTTATGTTTTGCCGAATTTCAACGATTTAAGAATTTCAACATGAACTATTTACAAATATCAATATCCATATACAATATATATATAGACGAAGTTACAAACTTAATAGTATTTTTATGCAAAAAGGGAAGGAATTAACTTCATGTTTTACTACAATAAAGGTTTTGATCTTAAAAAACAAACATATAAGAAATCCCTAAATCCCTCTAAAATATTAGTATCTTAGAATTTTATTCTACATGTTCCCATTGTAATGGAGCTCTCCATATGATAATTGTTACATCGATCCTAAATATTTATTGAATTCTATGATAAGTACTATAAAATATTGGTAGAACTGCATGAACAGCGAATTCAAAATAAAGCTTAGAAAATGTAAATAAATGTGGCATCATAACAAAGTCTTCGAAATTTACGAACACGTTGTTTGCACAAATATTTCAAAATCAGATTCGCGAATATTGAGTCTATAAGATATGATTTGAAAGCCCAAGTTGAAAAAACTCAAGATTCATTTTGAATGTGAATGTTGAAAAAAAATCAACATTCAGATTCGAATGTGAATGTGAAATTTAATTTCAGATTCAGATTCGCGAATATTGAGTCTATAAGATATAATTTGAAAGCCCAAATTGAAAAAACTCAAGATTCATTTTGAATGTGAATGTTGAAAAAAAATCAACATTCAGATTCGAATGTGAATGTGAAATTTAATTTCAGATTCAGATTCGCGAATATTGAGTCTATAAGATATAATTTGAAAGCCCAAATTGAAAAAACTCAAGATTCATTTTGAATGTGAATGTTGAAAAAAAATCAACATTCAGATTCGAATGTGAATGTGAAATTTAATTTCAGATTCAGATTCGCGAATATTGAGTCTATAAGATATAATTTGAAAGCCCAAATTGAAAAATCTCAAGATTTATTTTGAATGTGAATGTTGAAAAAAAATCAACATTCAGATTCGAATGTGAATGTGAAATTTAATTTCAGATTCAGATTCGCGAATATTGAGTCTATAAGATATGATTTGAAAGCCCAAATTGAAAAAACTCAAGATTCATTTTGAATGTAAATGTTGAAAAAAAATCAACAATCAGATTCGAATGTGAATGTGAAATTTAATTTCAGATTCAGATTCGCGAATATTGAGTCTATAAGATATGATTTGAAAGCCCAAATTGAAAAAACTCAAGATTCATTTTGAATGTGAATGTTGAAAAAAAATCAACAATCAGATTCGAATGTGAATGTGAAATTTAATTTCAGATTCAGATTCGCGAATATTGAGTCTATAAGATATGATTTGAAAGCCCAAATTGAAAAAACTCAAGATTTATTTTGAATGTGAATGTTGAAAAAAATCAACATTCAGATTCGAATGTGAATGTGAAATTTAATTTCAGATTCAGATTCGCGAATATTGAGTCTATAAGATATGATTTGAAAGCCCAAATTGAAAAAACTCAAGATTCATTTTGAATGTGAATGTTGAAAAAAAAATCAACATTCAGATTCGAATGTGAATGTGAAATTTAATTTCAGATTCAGATTCGCGAATATTGAGTCTATAAGATATGATTTGAAAGCCCAAATTGAAAAAACTCAAGATTCATGTTGAATGTGAATGTTGAAAAAAAATCAACATTCAGATTCGAATGTGAATGTGAAATTTAATTTCAGATTCAGATTAGCGAATATTGAGTCTATAAGATATGATTTGAAAGCCCAAATTGAAAAAACTCAAGATTCATTTTGAATGTGAATGTTGAAAAAAAATCAACATTCAGATTCGAATGTGAATGTGAAATTTAATTTCAGATTCAGATTAGCGAATATTGAGTCTATAAGATATGATTTGAAAGCCCAAATTGAAAAAACTCAAGATTCATTTTGAATGTGAATGTTGAAAAAAAAATCAACATTCAGATTCGAATGTGAATGTGAAATTTAATTTCAGATTCAGATTCGCGAATATTGAGTCTATAAGATATGATTTGAAAGCCCAAATTGAAAAAACTCAAGATTCATTTTGAATGTGAATGTTGAAAAATAATCAACATTCAGATTCGAATGTGAATGTGAAATTTAATTTCAGATTCAGATTCGCGAATATTGAGTCTATAAGATATGATTTGAAAGCCCAAATTGAAAAAACTCAAGATTCATTTTGAATGTGAATGTTGAAAAAAAAATCAACATTCAGATTCGAATGTGAATGTGAAATTTAATTTCAGATTCAGATTCGCGAATATTGAGTCTATAAGATATGATTTGAAAACCCAAATTGAAAAAACTCAAGATTCATTTTGAATGTGAATGTTGAAAAAAAATCAACATTCAGATTCGAATGTGAATGTGAAATTTAATTTCAGATTCAGATTAGCGAATATTGAGTCTATAAGATATGATTTGAAAGCCCAAATTGAAAAAAACTCAAGATTCATTTTGAATGTGAATGTTGAAAAAAAATCAACATTCAGATTCGAATGTGAATGTGAAATTTAATTTCAGATTCAGATTCGCGAATATTGAGTCTATAAGATATGATTTGAAAGCCCAAATTGAAAAAACTCAAGATTCATTTTGAATGTGAATGTTGAAAAAAAATCAACATTCAGATTCGAATGTGAATGTGAAATTTAATTTCAGATTCAGATTCGCGAATATTGAGTCTATAAGATATGATTTGAAAGCCCAAATTGAAAAAACTCAAGATTCATTTTGAATGTGAATGTTGAAAAAAATTAACATTCAGATTCGAATGTGAATGTGAAATTTAATTTCAGATTCAGATTCGCGAATATTGAATCTATAAGATATGATTTGAAAGCCCAAATTGAAAAAAACTCAAGATTCATTTTGAATGTGAATGTTGAAAAAAAAAATCAACATTCAGATTCGAATGTGAATGTGAAATTTAATTTCAGATTCAGATTCGCGAATATTGAGTCTATAAGATATGATTTGAAAGCCCAAATTGAAAAACTCAAGATTCATTTTGAATGTGAATGTTGAAAAAAAAATCAACATTCAGATTCGAATGTGAATGTGAAATTTAATTTCAGATTCAGATTCGCGAATATTGAGTCTATAAGATATGATTTGAAAGCCCAAATTGAAAAAACTCAAGATTCATTTTGAATGTGAATGTTGAAAAAAAAATCAACATTCAGATTCGAATGTGAATGTGAAATTTAATTTCAGATTCAGATTCGCGAATATTGAGTCTATAAGATATGATTTGAAAACCCAAATTGAAAAAACTCAAGATTCATTTTGAATGTGAATGTTGAAAAAAAATCAACATTCAGATTCGAATGTGAATGTGAAATTTAATTTCAGATTCAGATTAGCGAATATTGAGTCTATAAGATATGATTTGAAAGCCCAAATTGAAAAAACTCAAGATTCATTTTGAATGTGAATGTTGAAAAAAAATCAACATTCAGATTCGAATGTGAATGTGAAATTTAATTTCAGATTCAGATTCGCGAATATTGAGTCTATAAGATATGATTTGAAAGCCCAAATTGAAAAAAACTCAAGATTCATTTTGAATGTGAATGTTGAAAAAAAATCAACATTCAGATTCGAATGTGAATGTGAAATTTAATTTCAGATTCAGATTCGCGAATATTGAGTCTATAAGATATGATTTGAAAGCCCAAATTGAAAAAACTCAAGATTCATTTTGAATGTGAATGTTGAAAAAAAATCAACATTCAGATTCGAATGTGAATGTGAAATTTAATTTCAGATTCAGATTCGCGAATATTGAGTCTATAAGATATGATTTGAAAGCCCAAATTGAAAAAACTCAAGATTCATTTTGAATGTGAATGTTGAAAAAAAATCAACATTCAGATTCGAATGTGAATGTGAAATTTAATTTCAGATTCAGATTCGCGAATATTGAGTCTATAAGATATGATTTGAAAGCCCAAATTGAAAAAACTCAAGATTCATTTTGAATGTGAATGTTGAAAAAAAATTAACATTCAGATTCGAATGTGAATGTGAAATTTAATTTCAGATTCAGATTCGCGAATATTGAATCTATAAGATATGATTTGAAAGCCCAAATTGAAAAACTCAAGATTCATTTTGAATGTGAATGTTGAAAAAAAAATCAACATTCAGATTCGAATGTGAATGTGAAATTTAATTTCAGATTCAGATTCGCGAATATTGAGTCTATAAGATATGATTTGAAAACCCAAATTGAAAAAACTCAAGATTCATTTTGAATGTGAATGTTGAAAAAAAAATCAACATTCAGATTCGAATGTGAATGTGAAATTTAATTTCAGATTCAGATTCGCGAATATTGAGTCTATAAGATATGATTTGAAAGCCCAAATTGAAAAACTCAAGATTCATTTTGAATGTGAATGTTGAAAAAAAAATCAACATTCAGATTCGAATGTGAATGTGAAATTTAATTTCAGATTCAGATTCGCGAATATTGAGTCTATAAGATATGATTTGAAAGCCCAAATTGAAAAAACTCAAGATTCATTTTGAATGTGAATGTTGAAAAAAAATCAACATTCAGATTCGAATGTGAATGTGAAATTTAATTTCAGATTCAGATTAGCGAATATTGAGTCTATAAGATATGATTTGAAAGCCCAAATTGAAAAAACTCAAGATTCATTTTGAATGTGAATGTTGAAAAAAAATCAACATTCAGATTCGAATGTGAATGTGAAATTTAATTTCAGATTCAGATTCGCGAATATTGAGTCTATAAGATATGATTTGAAAGCCCAAATTGAAAAAAACTCAAGATTCATTTTGAATGTGAATGTTGAAAAAAAATCAACATTCAGATTCGAATGTGAATGTGAAATTTAATTTCAGATTCAGATTCGCGAATATTGAGTCTATAAGATATGATTTGAAAGCCCAAATTGAAAAAACTCAAGATTCATTTTGAATGTGAATGTTGAAAAAAAATCAACATTCAGATTCGAATGTGAATGTGAAATTTAATTTCAGATTCAGATTCGCGAATATTGAGTCTATAAGATATGATTTGAAAGCCCAAATTGAAAAAACTCAAGATTCATTTTGAATGTGAATGTTGAAAAAAAATTAACATTCAGATTCGAATGTGAATGTGAAATTTAATTTCAGATTCAGATTCGCGAATATTGAATCTATAAGATATGATTTGAAAGCCCAAATTGAAAAAAACTCAAGATTCATTTTGAATGTGAATGTTGAAAAAAAAAATCAACATTCAGATTCGAATGTGAATGTGAAATTTAATTTCAGATTCAGATTCGCGAATATTGAGTCTATAAGATATGATTTGAAAGCCCAAATTGAAAAACTCAAGATTCATTTTGAATGTGAATGTTGAAAAAAAAATCAACATTCAGATTCGAATGTGAATGTGAAATTTAATTTCAGATTCAGATTCGCGAATATTGAGTCTATAAGATATGATTTGAAAGCCCAAATTGAAAAAACTCAAGATTCATTTTGAATGTGAATGTTGAAAAAAAATCAACATTCAGATTCGAATGTGAATGTGAAATTTAATTTCAGATTCAGATTCGCGAATATTGAGTCTATAAGATATGATTTGAAAGCCCAAATTGAAAAAACTCAAGATTCATTTTGAATGTGAATGTTGAAAAAAAATTAACATTCAGATTCGAATGTGAATGTGAAATTTAATTTCAGATTCAGATTCGCGAATATTGAATCTATAAGATATGATTTGAAAGCCCAAATTGAAAAAAACTCAAGATTCATTTTGAATGTGAATGTTGAAAAAAAAAATCAACATTCAGATTCGAATGTGAATGTGAAATTTAATTTCAGATTCAGATTCGCGAATATTGAGTCTATAAGATATGATTTGAAAGCCCAAATTGAAAAACTCAAGATTCATTTTGAATGTGAATGTTGAAAAAAAAATCAACATTCAGATTCGAATGTGAATGTGAAATTTAATTTCAGATTCAGATTCGCGAATATTGAGTCTATAAGATATGATTTGAAAACCCAAATTGAAAAAACTCAAGATTCATTTTGAATGTGAATGTTGAAAAAAAATCAACATTCAGATTCGAATGTGAATGTGAAATTTAATTTCAGATTCAGATTAGCGAATGTTGATTTTTGTACCTGAAGTTAGCACCATATTCAATATTCAACATTCGAATGTGAATGTTGAATCTTGAATCTTGTGCTAACTTCTGGTTGCTAAAATTATCCCATTGCCAAAAAAGAAAAACAAGCCTCGGATATTTGTTTCTTTTATCAACTTGTGTTGATATATTTGATATCAGAAGACACATGGGTGAGATTCTCTATATATTCTTTAATGTCATCCTATAATATAATGAAAATAATGATCTTGTAGCTGAGATCTTTTCTAAAAATTTTAGCAACTTTCGGCTGTAATACGATCAACACTCACTTAAGGAAAATTATTCTTGCAACATGTAATTAACCTGAAAGTCAATGGGAAATTCGTCCGGTTTAAACTAAATTTGCGGGTATTGGAAAACAATGTATCCCGAAAAGTTTACTAGCGCAACAATTTCTCTATTAATTAATCACTGACTCTTGTATTAAACTCACCGTCAGCTATCTTTTAAACTTAAAGCAACATAGATTTGAATTGCCATATTAATGTTTAGAAATTTTATATCATAACAATTTATATCATAATTGAGATAGGAGACGTATCTATCATTGGGTGGAATTTAAGCGGAACGAACGAGATGTTGTACTATGTACATAGTGTACTGATAACTATCACAACAAAGAGCAAAAAATATGCGTCTCCGATATGAACAATTTATTCAAGTAAAAGACCCCGTCCCCGTCCCCGTCCCCGTCCTCCCTAACCTAAATCTCCTGGTTCTATATAGTGATAGAAAAAACGAGGCTGGTAGTGACAGGTCGCTCAGGTGAGCTCCGGAAGAAAATTTTGAAAAATTGAAAATATACAGTGATAAAACGTATATAGCATATGCTAAGACATTGTAAGTGATTCAAGATCATCACGGGAATCAATCGAGGAGTCTTAAGGCTAGATTGAGTGCATTGTTTGTCATGGACCCGATCGCCTCACAGGACTACGTGGATTCGGTAATGGCGGCCTCCAACATGTCAACACCGAGTCGAGTCGTGGACGAAAGGAAGAGACATTTAACAGAAGATGAACCTTACATCGATTGTAGTATTAAAAAACAAAGAGGTGAGTCTTTGTCTGACACGGCACAACTCGAAGATAGACTTTTAGCAAAGAGTACACGACACTCGACAAAAGAACCCTCCATATCGGACGTTTTGAATGCTATTGAGAAATTAACTGTCCATTTTGATAATAGGATTGATTCTATGGAAGACAGAATTATGATCAAAATGAAAACATTGATGGACAAGAAGATAAGTGATGTGCGGTCAGATCTGAACAGTCAGCTGTCCGAGGTGAGGAGTGAGGTGAGAAGGTGTAGGGACAAACAGACTGGTCTGAGTGAACGAGTCGAGAAAGACATCGTAGAGTTAAAGCAATCTCAGAGTGATAATGATGAAAATAAGAAGCATTTGAACATTGTGATAAGAAACTTAAATGAATCTCGAAATGAGAATGTGCAGAATAAAGTGAACGGTTTGATTAGAGATGGACTAAAACTGAGGGATATTGAGGTTATCAAAGCAGACAGGCGGGAATCATTGAA
The DNA here is from genome assembly GCA_916613615.1 of Steromphala cineraria. Taxonomy (NCBI): domain Eukaryota; kingdom Metazoa; phylum Mollusca; class Gastropoda; order Trochida; family Trochidae; genus Steromphala; species Steromphala cineraria. The sequence continues at coordinate 32,168,849 of OU744732.1, forward strand.
TGACAGATATGCTGGCGTCATCATTGCCACGTGTAGATCAGTCGATGCTAAGACAAAGATTCTAGGGCAGAAGAAAAGACTCAGAGACAGTTCAAATTTCTCTAACGTGTATATACAGTCTGACAAACCTCTACAGCAGAGGATATTTGAGTCTAATATGAGGGTGTTAGCGGAGACTGTGGGGGACGGGCAGCTTAGACTCACGGGCAGTCGACTCCATAGAGCTCGAGACGACAGACAACAGCACCAACGGAGACACCACAACACAGAAGACCAGTGGAACAACCAGAGATCAGACAGACAACACAACGATGACAGGCAAACACGTGGGTCTGTTTACCAACAGGGGTCACGTGACACCTACTCAGCCAACCATCGAGCGAGAGATCACAGAGCAGCTCAAACCTCTACCAATCAACGTCAAGATTCCAACTCTAGGACCAACCGATCGCCGACACGTCATCATTAGCATAAGGCCGGGTGCTGGAATGTCAAAGGTTGGAGCACGGACATTCCTTCACGAAATGCAGTGTTACGACAACTGTGTATAGAGCACTCTGACTGTGATGTAATCGGAATAACAGAGACACATTTACGAGGTTCCGACAAAATAGAAGTGCAAGGTTACACATGGTATGGACACAATCGTGACCAAATTCATATCCGTGCAACACGTGGGTCAGGAGGGGTCGGCTTTTTGATCAAAAATGAACTTTTGAATTTTTATGATGTATCAATAAAAGACACTTCTTTTGAAGGAATACTTTGGTTAGCACTATGTAATAAGGTAAACAAAATTGTTCGACATATTTGCGTGTGTTATCTGCCACCTGAGAACTCCACTAGAAATATATGTGCAGAAAGTTTTTATGACACACTACTTGGACAATTATATGAATATGCAAATGTGACTTTCCTTTGCGGTGATTTTAATAGCAGATGCGGCACAGAAGCAGACTATATTGAAGGTGTTGACATTATACCCGTAAGAGATGACATTGATTATGTTCTAAATAATAATGGTAAACTGTGTCTGGACTTTTTGGTGAGATCGAACATGTGTATGTTGAATGGGCGATGTCATGGAAAGAATGATTTTACATATGTTTCAAATTTGGGTTCATCTGTCGTTGATTATTGTTTCGTTTCATATGAATGTCTTGATAATTTTGATGATTTCAATGTGATGCGTCCCTCTGAGTTAGTTAACAGTGCTGGGTGTGTTGGCAAGTTTGACGGGGATATTTTATTGAAAATTGATCATTCATTTCTTTCATGGAGGATGAAACTGGACATGAAAATTTGTGATAGGAGTACTCGAGTACAGTCCTCGGAGGAGTTTGAGAAAATTATCACATCGGATCCACCTCCTGACTTTCTTCAATCACCAGAGATTGTGAATCAACTGTGTGATATCATCAGCCAGTTGGAAGCTTCTGGGCAGGAACAGACATGTATAGACGAGGGATATGATGACTTAGTTAAGGTTGTGCATGATGAGATGAGTGCTAGGTTGCCAAGGAAACGTGTTGTGATGTCCAGTAGCAATAGGGGTAACCGTAAAAGACGCCATAACCATTTGTGGTGGAATGATAATCTCTCCAAAATGTGGAACAATATGTGTGAAGCGGAAAAGAAATGGTGTAAAGAGAGGGGTGTAAATAAAATAAAATTTAAACATATATATGTGGAGTCGCGGAAAACATTTGACAGAGAAGTACAGAAGGCTAAGAGATTACACAGAACTAAAATATACACAGATCTTGAGACGATATGCGACCAGAATCAAAGGGAGTTTTGGAAAAGTATAGGGAAAGTGGGAGTCGGGAACGAAAGAAGGAAGAATATCCCAATGGAGATAGTTACTGATAATGGAGAGGTATGTAGAGATACTGATGTGGTCTTAGACAGGTGGAAGTCAGATTATCAGTCTCTATTAAACGGTGAATGTGACAGTTGTGATCCCGATGTAATGCATATGGATGTAGAGCATGACACAGAGTCTACACTCTCCGACGATATATCTTTAAGTGAAGTTAAAGCGGCTCTGCGTAAAGCAAGGAAACATAAGGCTCCTGGAATAGACAACATCCCTGTAGATCTACTTCAAGGAGATGCCATACCTAATATACTACAAAGACTCTTTAACGTGTGTTTCAACACCTCACGTATCCCGAAAATGTGGAGTCGAGGAATCATCTGTCCTATTCCAAAGTCTACGACTGCAGATCCAAGAGACCCACTGAGCTACAGGGGACTGACATTAGCTCCAGCAATCTACAAACTTTACTGCAGCGTTCTAAATGAGAGACTATACACGTGGGCCGAAAGGAACGACATTATATGTGACAACCAGAATGGTTTCCGTCGTGGTCGATCCACAATAGATCACATCAGTTCCTTGACAAGCATTATTGAGACAAGGAAACTTATGAGGAAGTCAACGTATACAGCCTTTATAGACTTTAAAAAAGCATATGATGGCATTAATAGAGGGAAGTTATGGGAACGACTGTATGATTCTGGCATTGGTGGAAGGATGTTTAAGGCGCTACAGTCTCTGTACCACAGTGTTGAGTGTTCAGTGCGTGTAAATCAACAATATACTCCATGGTTTAGTGTTAACAGAGGACTCAAACAAGGATGTATTCTGTCTCCTTTACTGTTTAACATTTACATTAACGACCTAGTGGAGAAGATTAATGCTATTGGAAAAGGAGTTATTTGTGGTGACATCAATATAAGTGTACTTGCATTCGCAGATGATCTCGTTCTCCTAGCAGAACACGAAGAGGATCTTAATATACTTTTAGCTGTTCTTGACGAGTGGTGTACATCAAACTTTATGCGTGTAAATCAAGACAAGTCAAAAGTCATCCACTTCAGAACCCAGTCTGTTGAGAGAACGTCTGTGTCTTTTAAATGCGGCGACAAATTGTTAACTGTGGTGGACAACTATCAATATCTAGGACTGCTTCTAACAGAACATCTCAGCTACAACGACATGGCTAAAGCTGCTTCCAAATCTGCGAGCAGAGCGCTTGGGCTCCTTATCGCAAAAGCTAAGAGTGTAGGGGGTCTTCCTTTTAATGTATTCACCAAACTTTATGATTCCATGGTCTGGCCTGTTATGGAATACGGAGCGCCAATATGGGGAACAAGGCAACATTCATGCATAAACGCTGTTCACCACCGGGCCATTCGATATTATCTCGGAATTGGAAAATACACCCCGAACTTAGCTGTGAATGGTGAATCTGGATGGACACCACCTGTGGTCAGACAATGGACAAGTGTTGCAAGACTATGGGCAAGATACAAGAACATGAGACCACAGCGGCTGAACAGGAAAATCTTTGATTGGGCCGAAACCACAAAAAGAAAGAACTGGAATCACAGAATGTTGGAATTTTTAAAAAGACACAATTTGGATCACCTAACTACTTTAAGCCATGTGGAATGCCGCCTTTTTGTCAACGCAGTGAAGACTATTACTATGGACGAATACATTACTTCCTGGGAGAATCAGATACAATCAGATACTGGAAGAAACGGCAGGAACAAATTACGGACATATAAAACGTTCAAGACAATATACTCTCCTGAACCATACCTAAAGTGCCCTATCCCAAGATATCACCGAAGCGCACTTGCAAAATTTAGATGCGGCGTCGCACCCCTACGCATTGAAACTGGCCGATATGAAAACCTGCCCTTGGATGATAGGAACTGTTTTAATTGCACAAACCAAATTGAAAATGAACTGCACACTCTTTTAATATGCCCCGTGTTTGCTGCAGAGCGTGAGCGCCTTTTAGATACCTGCCGATATATGTGGGAAGATTTTAACTTTTTACCAGACTGTGATAAGTTTATTCGAATTTTAAGCACACCAAACATTATACCTTTTACTGCCAGCACCTGTCATTCTATCTTATCGAAGCGAAGAGAGCTTTTATATAGCTAATTTTTGTATATACACATTTACCTTGATGTATTTTAATAATCATGAAGTTTTATCCTTTAATCTTGAGATAGATTTTTGCTTGTTTAATATCGTCTCTCATAAATCGCTGGGCGATTGGTTGTGTACGTTTTAAATCATTTTAAATGTTTATATTGTTCTATTTATATATGTATGTACACAAGTGAGACGGAAATAAACGTTTGATTGATTGATTGATTGATACATAACCGGGTGCCCCAAAGCTTGCCTTTTTAAAGGCTTTTCTTGTTGACTTACGATCACCTAAAGGCTTTGTGAAAGGAGACCCTGGTCGTTACATTACAAGAAGAGCAGGGAAGGACAGAGTTAAAGAGTCATCAATATATGAATTTATTGCCCTAATGATGCCAAGCAAGAATCGCTGCAAATAGTAGTCACAAGGAGTTTTGTCATCAGCTAGTCTCTGAAGCATTCGTAAAATCAATAAATATGGGATGGTGTCTATATCATATGGTAACGATTATTTCAAATCAATATATTTTGTTCTCCCATATTTTCCTTTCTGAATATACGTGAAAATAAGTGTAACGTTATGCATAAGGATTTCGACTTAAGAAAGAATGCGCATTTTTATCGTCGGAAACAGACGTATGTATATAGGACTAAACATACCGCAACAGCAACATGAGATGTACAAGATAGTTCTGTGTTAAATGTTGTTATTGTGAATATCTGCAAATTCTTGTACTTTCGGGTCGATTACCTGAATAACCTCAATCAGTCACCGAGTCAGGAAATAGCGCCAGCTCTTACGGGCCAACAGTACTCACCCAAAACATCTACATGTTAATACATTGTACTAGCAGTTTACAAACTTCCCCTTATCGTTTGCAGTATGTAATGGATAACACATAGTCCACGGGCATTACCATGGGGATTTGCCCACGGGCCGTATTTACTCGGATAATTCCCTTGTTGTACGAGTCAGAAGTAAATTGAAATAAATAAAGACCTCAAAGAACAATGGAGTAACTTCATTAAAGGTTTATAATATCGGATAGAAGGATAACGAATACGTTATTTTTAAAGTTCCCCCATTTTTAAAACAGAAATACCTATATATACTTACGCATTTTACGAACATTTGTCATTATGACAAGGGACGGATTTAATATGTGACAATTGTTGCATATTGAATGATTTAATGAAGCTCTATAAAATTCCCATAGCCTTGTTCTGATCATGTAATGCTGTTATTTCCAAAGACAATTTTAATTATGAAAAATATTCAGGATGAGAATTACCATGAACATAACATATTACAGGTATTACGAATTGAGACAAATATGCTATGTCCAACTATTGATATAATTTTAAGAGAACCGTATATCTGCGACACTTTGTTAACGGACTGTGTACATGTATTCCTATTTGTGTCGTTTTTTTAAATTTTCTGTGCAATTTTTGATTTGATAGATGTTTTTTTATTTATTTCAACACTGATGTATTTCCGAATGTCAAAAAAGCTTCAAACAGAAAACCACTTAGAGGTTTAACATTGTATTTTTCTTTCAATTTCTTTGTTAAATCCTATATTTTAAAAATGATAATCTATTTCAATTTCTTTCCTTTGTCATGTTTTGCGAGGACTTTTACAACATTAATGAAACAGGGCGTGTTTATATCTTATCTAGCCAGTTCCTCAAGAACTCTACAAATCGTTACTCGCTTTTATCTTAACGAAAACTGCTTAACACTTTTACAGCACTGGTAACCATAAATACCAAAGTTATCGACCTACACAAGACACAACACAAGCCCTCTTCAAGGTGTTCTAAAACAATATGACTATACGACGTCATGCTCGGACATGCGCCAACTGAGGGTCTTCGCCAAGGTTGTATATTACCACCACCTTTCTCCTATAGATATTGCAGCTGTTTGAAACTTGCCCAGTTATTGTAGAGTAAACACACTGAAGGTTGATAAGACTGGTATGGGGTTATGGTCAGTGGAGTGTTTGCTCTCTCTAGCGGAGGGTCAACTCACAGGCTAGGGTATACAAGAGTAAACACTGTCATTGTAAGATGGGGCGCCGCTCAGGGCCTCAACACTTTGACCATAATTTGGTGATAAATAGATATCACGCAGTGATCAGGTTTCATCTTGTTAAGAGTATATTAAGGGTATTTAGCACCACGTTATCTGACCACTGAATACTGGAATCTTGAAGCGAAATTAACAGGTTTTGAAAATTTTTCATCTTGATGGATTAATTGCATTCGTCAAAAAGGTTTAACGGATGCTTTTGAGCAAAGTTAAAAAACATATGGTTTAGTGATGGAAATAATAGTGATCAGGTCGTGTTACTGAAGAATTAATGTAGCAACACGTCCTTGTGGTTCTGTGATAAGTTCTCTCAAGTAGATCAACCTGTTTCCCGAGCATCGTTCCTGACTGCAGCACACGTGCAACGAGACCCGGTACCAGGTTGTCAAGTAGATGTCCATTTATAAGAGCGATCTAAAGTTGTTGTTTTTCCAAAGAGACAAATATTTTATTAATAGTGACTTTTTTGGTTATGTTAATCCATGGCGATGACGTCAATCTATTGCGTTATCAGTGGTCGTTTTAAAAAGTCGATGCTTCTAGACTACCCCTTTCATGCAGGGTGATATATTGGTAATAATTGTTTAGTAAAATAGAAAAAATTCTTCTCAAATGCCTAAAGGGTGACACACTAAAACCTATCAAATTTGAAATTAAACTTTTGCAAGGACATAAGACCAGATTTGAACATGCAACCCTTCGGATGTAAACTTGGCGCTGTTATCCACTTAACTTTTGTCGGCACACTTTCAGTATAAAATGTGTGTTGTTGATTTGATGGGGGATGCACGTTGGAAACATGCCTATCACGTGTAATGAACACCGCATTAGTTGTCAATTGCATCGCCGTTGGAAAAGAATTGTAATACACGTGCACGTATGAACCATTTATAGCGTGGTCTAAGTTTGGGTTCCATATCTGATGAGTGGTCACCAAAAATTGATCTGTTTAGTTGGTTAAAATATGCGAAATATAAGTAAAATGTGAAAATACGAAAATTTTTAGGTTGATGAAGTCATACATGGATTACGATGTAGAACGCATTCGGAATCGTGGATTGGGGAAGATATATAACTAGACCCTAGGGGTTAGCAATCTCAATGAAGTGTCCCTGGGCTAGACCTATTTATCAACATTGTACCTAATAAATAGGTACCTTAAATAACGGGTGTACATAGAATCAGCTTCGAAAGCATCGATACTACAAATCCGTCAGGGTAACAAAATGCAGCTCTTAGCAGATAGATATATGCGCATTATATGTGGGCTATTACTAATCTATTGACTCACTATGTTGCGTATAGATCTCACGAGGCTTCGTTAACAGAGTCGCCAGACTGATCTGTGACGTCTTTCAAATTCAGCCAATAAGCGAGTAAACCCATCACCCAACAACCCAGGCTGACGGGGCGAACTCCCTGATTTGATTTTTATTAAATTATCCAAAAACACCTTATATATTTATAAATAAAAACGGAGATAACACGCCAGTGTTACATGCATTGAATGCTCACTAAATAACTTTTAATAGACTATCAACTGCTAATTGCCAATCTGAATAAGTTCCAAAATTAAATTCTTTAATGACTTATTGACGCACCACTGTTCTGTTTGCGATCATAATCGCAACTTCATACCGCCATGATATCGTTGTACAACACTGATTAGATTTTAAATGATTCCTTTTTTGGTTATTTGCGATATTTTCGATCAAACTTTAATGTGTTGTATGTTCATATGTCAGATGTGTATCTGAATGTTTCCTCGAAGTAATGGCCCGCGACCCTAGAATAATGTGGAGAATTTCATGGATAAACTACTTCGTTCTTCTTAAACTTTAAAGTTTCAATATTTGTTAAAATGTGCTTGTGGAGACTGTAATGGTTTGAAGAGGTTTTGCCAAATCACAGCATTGTATTCAGACTTTCAAAACGAATGCTATGTATCTTAATTGACCTAAAGAGGAACCAATTGGAACATTGAACCATCAAAGGTATACGCCGTATCTAGAATTCATACACGCTATGCTGAGCAAGTCAGTTCACGTCGAAGTTTCGACATTGGTTGAAATGTTCTTGTCGAGACTGAAATGGCCTGAAGGGGTTTTGCGAAATCACAGCATTGCATTTACGAACATTTTGTATTTTAATAGACCTCACGGCACAAAACTGTAACATTAAGATATCCAAGACATATGCCGTATCCAGAATGCATACACGCTATGTTAAGCAAGTTAGTTCACGTCGAAGTTTCGACATTGGTTGAAATGTTCTTGTCGAGACTGAAATGGCCTGAAGGGGTTTTGCCAAATCACAGCATTGCATTTACGAACATTTTGTATTTTAATAGACCTCACGGCACAAAACTGTAACATTAAGATATCCAAGACATATGCCGTATCCAGAATGCATACACGCTATGTTAAGCAAGTTAGTTCACGTCGAAGTTTCGACATTGGTTGAAATGTTCTTGTCGAGACTGAAATGGCCTGAAGGGGTTTTGCCAAATCACAGCATTGCATTTACGAACACTTTGTATCTAAATGGACCTGACGGCAAGGAACATTGAACCACCCAAGACATACGCCATATCCAGAATTCATACACGCTATGTTGAGCAAGTTAGTTCACGTCGAAGTTTCGACATTGGTTAAAATGTTCTTGTCGAGACTGAAATGGCCTGAAGGGGTTTTGCCAAATCACAGCATTGCATTTACGAACACTTTGTATCTAAATGGACCTGAGGGCAAGGAACATTGAACCACCCAAGACACACGCCATATCCAGAATTCATACACGCAATGTTGAGCAAGTTAGTTCACGTTCAGATTGATGTTATGATATATGATATGAGTGAATGGTGGTATGATGAATGAAGAGGCAGCTCACTCCAACTCATCAAGCCTCTCTTGACGTGTTGTAGGGGTTCTGGGATAGTCTACTTAATAGGGTAGAGTCTGTTTGTATACAGACAGTGTTGTGATGATAGGCCCTTACAACTGTACAAGTGAGTTTGCAGATAATAGTGCTTCCATGTGGCACTTAAAATGCTTCCAAGACTTGACCCTTTTATACCACGAAAAATGACATTGTTCATAGCCTTTTGATACCCTTCCGACTGCTTACTGCGTGTGACTGTTTCTGATAAGTTCCAAAAGGATTTTATTGGTTGAAGTTCCACAATTGATACATGAAAGATCAACCTTGGAACTGACAGTGCAGACACGAACAGAAGGTTTGCAGAGATTTTTTTACAACGGCCCTCATGATGTCTGCAAGGTTTAAAAGTCGAAAAGGGTACCTCCATGGTATCGTTGGATGGTCAGTGGAGATGGAGTGATGTAATTAAAACCTTACATTTGTGGTTGCCATATCTGTAATCCTGAGAAGGTTAATGCACATAAACCATCAATAAATTCCACCATGAAACTTTAAAATAGAAAGATTTTCTGGGTAACTTTATTGTGACATTTCAACTTTGTCAAAGTTAAGTTATCATCAGGATGTATGTGGGGAATAATAAAATGTTTTCTTTGTTATACATTGTTAAGCAGTATTCAGAGATAGTGTGGTGATAAAACAGTCTATTACTAGTCGTGTGTTCATAAGAATAATATTTTATATATTATATTAACACAATAAAGGGTAATACTGGATAGAGCATAATTTATTTGTGTTGTTCAGAGTACAGGGCAAGTTGATTACTTCATATAATCCTTTTTAACATACACATATACAAGAAGTAATAGTATGATATATACACGAATATTTTGCTATCAGAGAAACATCTAAAGTAACACGCAACTTCTTCATGAATTTAGTGAAAGGGGTTAGGGTGGATTCCATTAGAGAAATATACATTCAACTGAAGGATTTTTTACAATAATGATTATGATTGTTGGTTACTGTTTCTAAAAATTCACTGATGGAATTGTTAAACTGAAACCAATTCTTTTGTTTTCGGCAAATTAAACACTTGACAATTTCATTCGGTAATCTGTGGTTTGGCTAATCTATGGTTTGACGGTTTGAAGCGGGTAGGCCAAATAAGGAGATGTATAGGAATTTCTAGAAAATTGGTGTCCATATAGTGTTTTCTGCAAGCAAGCATCATGCTTGAAAACGATTCCAGAATCTGCATCGTTACGTCGCACTCTATAAAAAAAGAAGTTGTCATTCATAAATATTGTCCTTATTTGAGTTTGAACTTCTAAATGCCACTCGAAGAAGATAAGATTAGACAGAAAGCACAACAATGGCTCCTAAGAAGATCAAAATAAAACCCTCTGCTTGAAAGACAACGACTACTGTTTCATTTCATTACCATCTATCACTGCTTGGTTATGAAAGTCTCAATAAGGCAGTTCAAGAGAAGCAGCGCAGGCTTGTCACTTCTGTTGTTCTATTTATTCATGACACTATAGATGTTGTGCATGGCATAGTTCGTGTATAGTTTAAAAAGTTAGAATATTGCTCCAATTTAGGCATTTTTTAAAGACAACTCCATAAAACGAGCTACCCGTGATAAATAGATGAAATAAAACATACGTGTATATTAAATAGTTTCTTTTAATTTACGACAAGAAATATTGAAATGAAGGATACTTTCTTTCAAAGTTGTTTAAATGTGATGTTTAAAATTCCATTTTGGTGTTTCAGTACGCAGAGGTCTGAAAATGGTTGAAAGAAAGATTTATGTAAGGGATAAAGTATTTGCCTGACGTACATATATATTTGCATTGCGAAACGGTAACTGTTATAACGACTTAGTTACAAACAAAAAGTTGCTACAGACATACAATCGTCCCAAAGAAGTTCAAACAAGAATACATAAGGAATAAATCTGGTATGTTAATTTCACGCTTAGCACCGTTTCTTTTATCAGGTTTTTGAAGTTTGAAATTGTATTTGCACAAATTTTCGTTATCTCTTCGAAATTAAGATCTAAAAAGCATAGACATTGCCTACAGCCACGTTCCTTTAGTTTGATCACTTCCATGTGCACCCTAGTGCAAATATTATGTAATTTGTGATGTATATACAATTTCACGTAAGAATGTAATGTTCATTTGTGATGCATACAAGCGAATCATCTGTATGTAAGTTATAACTCTCAATCAAAATCATATAATCTGTCACAGCTTGGTCATCATCTCTACGACGTAACTTATTATATAGCAATAAAATAAATCCAAATATAATCCATATTTTAAGAAAAGCAGTAGAAAGTCATATTATATATTATAAAGTTATATTTTCATATAACCATATTTTCACTGCGGTGAGAAAAGTAGGACCGAACCTATTACCTCCCTTTGAACCATGATTATCTCCCGTTGGTGAAATCAAACGCATGCCTCGCGTCACGGCGTTGGTTAGGCTTGAAGATAAACGACTCATTAAGATGTTTTTGGTTTGTAACTGTTAACATTTAGCAGTGCCAATGTATCCCTCAATATCGAAAAGCCACCCGAAGTTCATATCTTGTTGCTGTAGTTAATAATTGTTAATTTTATCGCAATATAAATTCACTCACCGTATCAGTTCGCTTCAAATCAGACTTTCCAAAACACATCAAAAGCCTTTGTTTCACCTAATGATAACCAAATACATATTTTGGATCTGATATCAATAAACATTCACAAATTATATGTTTTTCAAAAAAACAAATTTCGATTAAATATCGATTTATTTCTATCGACCTTTGTTTACCGAGAAAGGATAAATGGAGTTGCTCGACTGTCATTCATCAAAACAGCAAACTTTGCCTTCCGATGTCTGACAACTGCGTTTTATGATCTTGAAATTATGTAATAAATAGATTATTTCATTGATTTTACCGAATATTATTTCTATCTCGTCTCGATGAGATAGAAATGATATTTGGCAAAAACAATGAAAAACTATATATGTATATTCACTCAGGTCAGGTTATTGTTCTACCAAATGCAGACTGCGTTCATTTAGGAGTATAAATTGTTTAACGCACGGCAAATTTTATCACGCACTAATCTCCTAAAACACTTATATGAACTTGCTTGGGTTAAAGTAATACCCGACAGGAGTGCGCTCTATTGGTGACAGAAGCACGAATATTGAATTGACATTGGATCAGAGAATATATGTCCCCTCGAAAGTTGGTTTTTATAACAGAATTTCCGTTCTCTACACTTAACTTTTTAAATTTATTTAGTTAAATATTTTAAAACTCTCTTGAGAAGAGTGTGCACCCCACAGCCTCAACCTGAGCTGCCAATGTCCGATGTATTTAATTTAAGTCCATATTATGGTTTGGACACAAATAGAATCATTGAAAAGGATTTGTCATGGAAGAGAATATGCATGCTTTATGCTGTTATTTTTTTCTAAAGATGTAAATTTACTTAATTGAATCCCTGAGTCGACCAACTTACAAAGAAAAGTCTTGATATGTGTTATGTTTTTGTCTTGATTGATGATGTTCCGCTTCAGACAAACATTAAATAGAAAGACTAATTCACATGGCGTAAAACCTTCAATATGTCTAACGAAGTGTGATTCTAAGTGGCATAATATTTTGAGTCAGAAGTTAAAGGGGCAGTCCTATCGGGGTATTTTTTGTGGAAACAAAATTTGCTTGCGTGCTCTTTTTATAAAATTGTCAAATATTAATCAACAAAAGTTTACTTCAAGTAACACGTTTCGAGTTGGTTGTGTTATAATCATTCACTAATACCATTATAAGCCAAAACTGGGATTTCCAATTGAATGTCTTGTCCACAATAAATACCCCGATAGGACTGTCCCTTTAATGATTACAACGAGCATTTCCTCGAGCTCATAACATAACATAAACTATAAGGAATACCGCTAAATTATTAGTTGGTAATTCGCTTGTCATTTTAACATAAATCTTTTATACAACACACCAATTTTAATATTGTTTACTGAATAATAACGAAAACTCAGACAGGTATCAGTATAACTTCTTTATTTGTCTCAAGACCATGATCAACCCTATTCGGAATTTCTTTATAAACTGAACGCCAAAAGAAATGTTACACCTCTTTGAATTTGAATATCATAAAAAGTGACGTGTTTAGAGAAATTTCCTTTGTTGTGTTGTAACACTCCATCAGTTTAGTGTTTTGTGCTAAAATAGCAGACCTGTAACTTTAATGGTAAATAAAGTTATCGCCAATTCTTCATGGGTGGGGTCAATTGACCTATTTCCGATCATGCACAAAAACAACAAAATCATAGAATAATCATAAGTTTAATGACAAATTGTATATGATCAGTATCTGGTATGTCCGTCACGTCACTTTTTATGATAATTCAAATTCAAAGAAGTGTAACATTTCTTTTGGCGTTCAGTTTATCAATAGATCTCCTTCTCACTGATGTGAACTTGGAAATGCAAGGCAGCTCATCTTACGATCATGAAAACAAATGTAGCAGAATCTAGCAAATCAAAGTCTGTGCGGGTTTCTATGTACATTTTCCAAATAGGCCCTAGTGAACAAAGTGAGCAAAGGATGATATCTCGACCACTGTATTGGGAAATCTACATGATGCTGTAAACTATGTGGAATTGGATATTAGTTTTTGTTAAATTTAATTTACGTCTACCAAATATAAGTCAAACTCAAGGCTAATATACAAGTTTTATTTCGTTTCGATATTTACTTTTATGAAGCAATATCTTACACAGAGTTGATGTTACAATTCCTAATATCACGTGTTTTGATATTTCGTTTATTAATTGCCTTACTTCTATCTATGTTCTTCGTGATCAGATTGTTCAGTAAGTAACTCGACGGTATGGTTCTATGATTATAATTGATTATTGAATATAGGTGCATCACTGATGTAAGTCTGTACATAATAACAAAACAAGGAAGACATATAGATTATAGTACACATATGTAAACAAAAAACGTACCTCGATAATGCAATTTATTTAAAGCAAATTACAAAATTTAGTGTATTTCAAATCTTAGTTTTCCACTGTTTCTCATGAAAGAAAGTTAAACATTATGGGAAATATTTCCAAAACTTCTGATCAAACATTACTTACCAAATTTTACGACGCCGTGTTATTTATGGCCTCATTACAGCCACTTGGTCCAATCATAAAATCAAACATGGCCGGGCACACTCATTATGGTTGCTATTGGCGACAAGCTAAATCTGAGGGAGGACACACTGTCTCATGAATATTCATAGCATGCAGACAGAGTGATCACCCTGAGAACAGCCGCCCTTTCGTATTCGAGTCACATCGCCAGCCATGTTTTGTATATCAAAGAGTAGAGATTGCTTTTGATAAAAAATCCGCGTCGATGGTTTTTCGCAAATGCAATTTATAGAAACAAGAATCAATTAACAGTTGAATTCAAGTTTTATTATCTACGGAGAAGAGTAAAAAAGGTTTTGATTTCAACGCCAGAAAGAAAGGCTTAGTGAAAGGACGGTTTCTGAACAACTAGACTGATTTTTCTCGTCAACTTGTCCAACTAAAGTGACCCTTCTCCTGCTCGTAAGCCTGGTAGCATGTAGACTACTGCTGGTATAGATCTCCGGATTATGGAATCACCCAAACCACCACACTACAATAAGGTATTGGGTCAACTGGTGGATACTCCCGGAAGTAACTACCTTTCAACCCAAGGGAGGACACACTGTCTCATGTGGTATGCAAACATGTAGACAAGAGTAACCTCCCCTGGGTTAAAGGTCATATTAATTCAGACTCGACGTCAAGAGCTTGCAACCAATGAAGAACCTAGTGTAAAGAAAGATCAAAATCAGAAAAGACATAAACACTTGAATAAAATAAATAACACATGGGCAATACATTCAAAAGTTCACTTTCGTTAAGACCAAACATATATATTGATAAATAGAGAGAAAATTAGTTGAAGTAAACAAACGCACCCACGTTATTTTTTCGGCAGACACTCTGGACACTAATCCCTAGTCAAATCATTGATATGTCTTCTCTCGGTGTTGAGAGTGTTCCCAACCTGTAGAAGACCCACTCCAGTCTCGACCAACCTACGTGTGTGTCTCTCTATACACTGTACTGTTATTCTCATCACACTCGCCCTCGCCACGAACCTACGTGACTAGTTTCAGAATATACCCACGTGCTATTTCAGATAGTCTACATGTCGTCTTGTGGATAATTGGTGGTCCTATTATGTACCGGAATGACTGTTTGCCTAATTTTGAATGGAAGTTTTAGTTTAATGTGTCCTAAAAGGGCTACTGAATAACAAATAGGTTACGTACAAAACTTTTTCAACGATCTAAGTGCATGACTTGAGGTTGTCAAATCAGTGTCAAACTATTGATTATGATACTTATTTCAAGAGTGAAAAGTTGTATTCATGTCACTTATTTATTATAAAGAACAGTGACCAAGTACGTTTCCTTGACTCAGGGTTTTCTCACAACCGAAAGGCACTGCATTGTCGAAAAATTAGCTGATTATTTTCTTAAAACTGGGAAACGTATACTTATTTGGGGCTCTATGCAATTATTTCTCGTCCCTATTCTAAAATTGTTATATGATTACCTGTTGACCCCGTCGAACAAACCCTTCTTTGAAGGAGGGCGACTGCAGAGCAATGAAACTTTGGTTCAAAGCCACAACAGTTTAACTTGCCCTGAAGGGGGTCGGTTCAAAAGTTCAACTTACCTGTGAATGAACAAAACATAAAGTCCAAAACAACCAAGGCTTTGAAACACCGCAGGTCTGACAATTGAAAAATACAAAGTGTGCATGATAAATGTGAAATATATTTGAAAAGCAAAAAATACAATTTAACTTCAATCATCAAAGAAGGTTTTATTGAAAATTTTATGTGTACCTGATACATACGAAATTAGCAAGCTGTATTAATTTATTAAAAATCATTATAATCATCTCTTTTATTTTCATAAATGTTATCAAAAATATTTTTTTAAAAATAATTTTTGAAATGCCCCCTTAGTATCTCAACTCTTATGCAAACAAAGCGGTGTCATAAAGAGTCATATCTGAGAAAGCCTGACTTCTCAATAGTAATAAATAAATATGTGAGTTATCTTGAAATACTCGAAGGCTATTGATAATGTCAACACTGTTGACAAGAGACTGGTTTGATGTTTAATAAAATCCACCCTTTACTGTGACCTTAACGTAAAACCGAGATAACATATCCTGATCTCTTGCCTATAGGCTTGTTTAATCTTGGTACAATGTTGGAACACATTCAAAAGATGAAATAATACTTGCAATACAACTCTATATGCACTACACATGTACACTTCAAATCAAAACGTGCTTATAATTCCAGATAAAAAGTTGTGATGAACAGAATGTTAAAGATTATCCCTATTAAGGATGATAATTTCATGTTTGACTGAATCATCAACAACACAATGTGCTCACGAAAACACATCCTAATTATTCATCACCTGATGTCGTGAGTACAAGAGTTCTCTGTTTCACGAATGCATATCAATGTAGCTTTATACAAGCAACCGTGATTGTTTCAAAATTAAAAAAATATCAAACATGTACATATATTATGTTACAAAAATATTTACAAGTACGACACAACGTTTCAAAAGAGTTACCAACATGAATGCATCGCCTTTAACGTCAAATGTACTGTTCAGATATTACACACCTGAAGCAATGGTTCCCCCGGAGTTTTAGTTGAAGGAACTCACAGATGTTGTGAAAACATTAAACACGTTGTTCAGTCTCCCTCAGTGCACTTAATGAAGCACATAGCTCCTTTGTACAGTTTGAATATGATAACTACTTACCTTGTGTGTGAATCTGCTCGGCCCTCGTTAGAGACACACTGGAGCAGTACAAGTGCACCTTCATTCAGAAGAAGCAAGGTGCGTGACTGGAATTTGATGAAACCCACAGCGTGAAACGCTTCGTTGATCCTGGATTCAGCAACAGTGATAGCCCAGGGATCTGGAAGTGAAAACAAACGTGAATAGGATAACTAGTTTATGTTACATTATGTTGACAAATGACAATTCACTTTGGCAATGGAAAAAAGTTATCGAACATGATTATCAGAAAGAATGTTGAAAAATATACGTATGAAAATCAATGCTGTATGTACATGATAGATTGGGGTTCCATGTACGAGTATGTCTGCAGATGTTGGCATGCCATTCACCATAAATAATTGAGTGTTGCATCATAGTTCATGACATACTTTTAGATGTAGTGGTTGCAAAAATGGATACGATAGCACTACGTTGGAAAAAGTGGCATCAAAACACACAAAAAATATGTTTACGCTCAAAGTTTTTTCCAAACACAAACATAAACAACTCATTGTCTGAAGGTAAGATAAACATTAAAATTCTACCAAACCTCTCACACTAAAGGTTTGGAAGATATCGAAAATTGCTATAGAAGATACATTTATCACTACCTGAATTAACCAGCAAAAAGAAATGTCAAACCGGTAACTTCAGGAAGGCGAAGTACATGAAACCGTGGCCTCCAAATCCGAACCACAGTCAAAGAGAGTTCAAATCCCAAGACAAGCCAGATCCTTATCAACGCCTCTGACTTTAACCAAAAAACTCTCGAGGTACCTGTGGTCAAATCACGATCACGCCAACTTCCAGGTTCAAGTATGGTAGAGGCCCTAGCTTCAAAAATCGAATATTAACGGTAAAGTATGTATCAAGACTCGATATTATGGTCGCTGCTTGCAGTTTAGTCCCAATGTGGCACTTGTACCCGAGATGACTTCAGCACGGAAAGGGGCTCGCCTTACAGTACTGGCAGTAGAGTCACCATCTGTCATGTACCCAAGTGAGTGAAGACTCGCTGGTGAAGTATACACACCGACATACACCACAGTAGCTGCTGACAGTATAAATAAGTTCCCCTGTTCCCTGGTACCAACGACAGCTCCCAGGTTGAGAGAGCCTCGCATTGCAGCTTCAATATACACCACAGTCACTGCTGGCACTGTAGGCATGTGCCACCGGGTCCCCAGTCTACTTGAGCAGTAAGCATGTGTCACTTTCACTTCAGTCTACAGAGCACTGATAGAGTCTGTCCAGCACAGGTTATATACCGAGTGATGACTGCACCCCAGGGCTCACGGTAAGGGGATTTGTAAGCGTGTGTCATCCCCTGTCACAGCTACAGTCCCTGATGTGATCTACCTGTACATATCAACAGACGCTCATCTCTCTATCATCTCAATCTCTTCGTTGTCCATTAACTCAAGCACGCTGGACAAACTGCCCATTGTATAACGCAACGTCCTGAGGGGACTTGAAGTGGACAGTGGTCACTCACTTCACTGGCCTCGGGAACTAGCTTCGACTGACCAGTTCAGATGGTCGGACCATGATATATAATAAGGAGGAGCCAGAGCTATTCTTGACCAATTACCAGGTAGGGGCGTACAGTATCCCAGGACAGGTAATTTACCTGTGTGAGCTAGAGGTTGGGGTATTGTATTAACGCTGTGTCGCGATCCCGTGTGAAGGACCCAGGTATTGTATTTACGACGTTCTCCTGTCCCGCTGGGGCATAGGGGAGTTAAATAGGGGGCCAAGCTCGCTATACGAGATGATATCCCCCTATTTAAGAAGGGGGAGGGTCAAGGGTTACCAAAAGGCGGGACTTGTGATCAGGCCAGATGTAATGTTTAATACGTAATTACCGATTCCAAAGCCCTCATTTACACCGGCAATCGATGTAAGAAGGTGGTCATTACCGAAATTGACCTTGTATACTGGTTACGAGAGGTGTGAATTACTGGGATATCTTTAAAAGGCGTAAGTTGTGTAACCATGGAAACCGCCCTATAATGTTCTAGTGTTATTCGCCGTCACAGAACCAGATTGGGTAACGCATTTCAATTGCAGAAATGTGTTAAAGGGGCACAGGCGATTTGGAGGAAAACAAACAGGGCTACGCTCCTGATAAGATTTTAATTATTTTTTATTCAATTTCCTAAATGCCTGTTATTGTCATTCTTTCAATTACGATAAATAACAGAGATCTTAGTACACAAAACATACTTTCTGTAAACGATATTACAAAACAAATATGCGCCATTTATCAATCTATTTGTTATGAAAACCAGTGAATTTATATGAAAATATTGTTTGTCTTAGATTTAAAAACAATTATTCTGAAATCTAAGAATTCTCTCATGTGAGATAAAACTTTTAGATAAATCAACTTTTACACGTTACAATTCTTTTAAACAAAATTACATTTCAATGCATTCGATACTGCCTATCACTGAAATATATTTTATGTTTTAATGACCTCATTCAAAAATGAAGCTGAGTTCCCAGGACGTCAAGGTTTATACACTAAGTAGGTGGAACAATGTAACACGCTTCAGTGGATTCGTGAAGAAATACAATAACACTCATAAAGACAAGAGAAACGGGGAAATTAATTCATATCTTAAAATACTTGACAGATGAGATAAATCAAGTCTATGAGGGCTGATATCCCATTTATATCCTAGCACTGTGCGTCTATTAAGTCCCAGATTGATGGGGGAATGATGTCTTCACGACGGAGCAAACACGGAACAAACCCGGGGCCAGAAACTGACTCTTAGCCCTGTCGCACTCCAAGGTGATGAATCTAGTTGCTTCTTACTGGACATGAGAATGTAAACACATCGGTGAATTAACTTGGATAAAGATAAAACGACTAATTGTTGAATTTTTAATATATTTGCTTGCAGAAGAAAAATATTGAAAGACTTTGCAGTAGAGAAAATATCAATGAAATAAAACGAATACTTATAATCTTTACGATAACAGATTTGTAAAATTTTGTTAATCAATTTTGTTTCTAAATCAGTTTATCCACATACATGTTTTGGGTAAAAAGAAATCTTTACAATATCATTGTATGAATAACTTGGACTTCAAAATGTAGGACTTGAGAGAGAAAGAAGATTTATGAGTGCTGTTAGAATGAGGAAGGATGTTATATCATTTATTGAAGCTCATAAATAAAACAAATTTTCAAGTCATTTTAACCACATCGAAGAACAGTTGATGATGTCAAGCAGTTGGTCTTTGTATGTGAATAAACAACAAACATATTAAATATATTGATAAAAAAGAACAGATATCAAACACACTCATTCATGAGCCAGTACAAAAACCGATACCACAGAGGCCACTCCACCAAAGCCAGGTGTATGAATGCAAACCACGCCCATGTATATGTGCCCAGAATGATCATACCTGAAGGTTTCACCTGTAATTAACAAGGTTTCCCCCTACACCGCTAGTTAACGCTGGGCTATCCCCCTCTCGAGCCCAAGTAAATATTGACACAAGGCCAGGGTTAGGAGAGAATCTTTACAAAGCGATACGAGCTGATTGTTGTTATGTGCTTATCGCCCTGTCGCTGATCCGCTAATCCAGAATGTTTGTTAAACAGAGCTTGGGCAAATAACATTTAACTCGATATATTTCAATAGTATAATTAATTCATTGAAATTAGCCTTTTCGTTGTTGGTCGTCTTTATTCATTGTCACATCCATTTTCCGAAAAAAAAATTAAAATGTCAGAAAACAGTTATTTTAATTATTGAAAAAAGCACATTTAAAAAAAATTTTTTTTGTTAATCTCATTTATTATTATATATTTCCAATGTGAGGGAAATCAAGTCTTATATGTGTAAGGCAAATGAATAAATATTGCCTTAACATTTTACAGATTCGTTTTAATCAGTTTAAAAATTCCAAAAAAGGACAAAAATGTTAGTGACAAAGGTCAACGTACAAAAGTGCACCACGCCCATGGCTGGATAACCTATTGTTTGTGTTTCTCTTTGCGGCTCTTTTATCTGTTTCTGCTTACCTTTACCTGAAAGTGAACCAGTCAGAATAATGAATGCATTTACTGTTTAGCCATGACCCGTGTACACATTCGCATTTATACAGGATAATAAACTTTTCAAAGCGACGCTTTTAAACTTAGACAAACAATAAAGGAGTACATAAATTTAAGTGTGTATTTATTTTCTTGCTAAGTGAAATTTTATAGTGTAAAATTACGATGCCGTTTATTGCGTCACTGTCAATTCGATCAAAACACTTCTGTAAATCTGGACTTGAAATGAAACAGTTTTTTTTTGCAATATTGTAATATTATTTTACGAATTGTGTTATTTTTAACAATTATTCATGAACTTTGATAATCTCGAGAGAACTTTAATAAATGTTCGTTTAAACTGGTTTAATCAAACATATTTGTTACATTCGTAACATCGAGTGAATAAACATGATCAAAGACCACGCCCTATTCAGTACTATACTTTTCACAGCGTGGACTTATGTAATAGTGAACACGATTAAAGGACAATGAAAGAACAACGTACAATTCATCCCCTCGGGCCAAGTTTAATCCAACGTAAATTACAGCCCCAAAAGGAATAACGTTTGTAAAGCCTATTAGGTATACCAGTCTAGATACCGATACTATAAAAACGTACGCACTTGATTGAATCTCTTAATCGAATATGTAAACCTGACTGATCATCTGTTTGGATTTTGTAACCGTATGAGAATGTTGAAACTAAATAAACTGGTAACACAGTCGAGTATGTTGAAAATACTGGTATGTGGATGCAATAACATAATTGAAACATGTCGAAACTGAGGTACTTCGATGTAAGTTTTAAACCAATTGACATTTTCAATAATCGTTCTTTTTAATAACAAATAACACCGCTGTAAGGCATTCTGAAACTTGCAAAACGACAAAAACGTGTTTCCCCTGTACATCGCCAGGAAACACCTATTTTCTGTTCAGTTTTCTCTCAAGACGTCTAAAGAACACATGCACTGGACAGATAAAACCTCGTTAAGTCATACACTATGTATATGAAACAAGATACACTAGGACACATGTCATAATAAAGGAAAATCCACCAAACGATCATAATCTGACATGATTCATGCTTCTTTCAACTTAATGTACCTTGAAAGAGCTTCAACAGTAATAAACTTTAACCTGTCAAGAAATCAAGGTACTGTAATGTTTTAAATCAGAAATTATATTTTACGTTTCACATTTTATTATTTTGATAAATAGAAATTTCATATGTTAATTTCCTATTTTTTGCTATACCCCATTTTCTTAATTTGCATTAAGTATCTTAATCTAAATAATTTTAAGAGACACTCAGGAGTTTTCATGAGTGTTCCCTGCATCTGATTGGCAAACACTTTAAATGCTGATTCAAATATCTAAAACATGTCCCAAATCAATGTATAATGATCTAAATGACCAAAGGTATTATTGCATTTTGTTTGCATTATGCAACTTAAACATTTATAAATCAGAGTTTGACTATATAGCTTAAACTAATATGCCATGAACATTGTTGAATTAAGGAAATCGTCAACAGACATATCAGATGACCAAACACATGTATCAATTACAAAATCATTCCTCCAGGCGACAGAATTAATCCCAAATTAAAACATATTACTTAATGTCAAAAGAAAGGCATGTTCTCAAAAAGGCAGATAACATCATTCGTTCAGGAGTTACTTAATTTTGAATGGCTACTCTTTCGCATGATAAAATACCCTGGGCGATGAAAGCACAAATACAAATACAATGTCCCCGATCAATTATTACCGTTAAAGGGAATTAAATCAAAACTGCGATATGTGTATCACAGCAAGAGCATATGTCACAAGAAATGAGATTCTTATTACTCAGAACAGTGAAACATGACATAATAAAAGGAAATGGACTTTACAAAGAAAAGGAGCTGATTTTTATTAGATATATTCATTTCATTAACTTAAATGTCAAGGGCCTTATGAAAATGCTGGTAATGGATATCCTTCAGAAAATAAATGCCGAATGGGTGCCATCGGTTACGCAAGACATGTAATATGTAGGCAAAAAACATCCCGAGCTCTACTTCTAAATGAATATATGTCTGATTCATGCAATCCTAGATTCTCACTGACGTATATAGCAATGTGCTTGTTGCAAAATGAATTGAAAACATAAATTAAAACATTCCCTGAATTACCTTGAAAATACGTACCCAAACTTAGCGTTTTAACGGAAAGCAGGGAGTTATATAAAAGAAATAAGAGAAAACTTTAGCAAAACGAAAAATTCTGAGGCAGGGACTAAGTATCAAGTTAACTGATATAAATAGTTCGTCCTTGAGTGTGAATTGAAGCGTCAACTGCCCCGAGTGAAGGTATTGTGTAGATATAACACTGCTCTACATTGTGTGCTGTGGCACGTCATACTGACGGAGACTTCCTTTCACAGAACACATGTAGATGATCTGTGGCTTACTATGTATTAATGATGAGGTGATCTGTGGTCTTCTGTGTATTAACGATGAGACTCAGATTTCCTCGAATACTGTTGAATGACATATCCACATACAGACATGTGCATATTTGATCGTTAATGATTAATGGACAAGATTACTGAATATTCATCTGACAGAATCTACATTTTCTACATAACATGCTTTTTATGTTTATGGCTAGTTTGCAGATCTTGAAACATACCACACATCAAACTAGTTAAGGTTATGATTAAGGTCTAGATTTATTCTACCAAAAGGAGTGATGATTGTGATGTAAGAGCGAAACGAAGAGATAAATTACACCCAAAACTCCCACGATTCTACTTTGATGTGGAGTGTTTTCGCGTAAAGTTAAACTTAAAAATACTCACGTCCATGTCAGAAGAGCGAAAACGAATCGGCTGTCCTTTTTTCCATATCTATATCTTCTATATGCGGGCACCTGAAAGCAAAAAACATGAGTAATACAATTGTTAAACAATATGTTCTCACACTGGGAAAGGGAAGGTTCAGATGACTGAATCATTAACTATGTGATGAGTAGTCTATTTAGAAATTGTCACTACGGCTGTCAATTGTTCCAACATCTAGGTTCTGTAAAGTCAGAATTCTAGTTTATAGCAAGTTTGTGCCTTAGAAAAGTATTGGCTTTTTAATATTGTCCTGCAGGGAGAAAAAAAGGCGTGATCGTTTTTGTCCATTAACTGACAAATAGTCAGAATGTGTGAAAGAATTAATGTTCAGCTTTGTGAACTCCAAATAGGAGCGGATTGTCCAGCAAATGAAATCCAAATCCCTCGAAAGACTGAATAAAAGCTAAAATATAAATGTGAGAGTCAATATTTGCATCCCATCCAATAATCAGTAGATTTTTTGTTCCTGTAAAGAAAATTCAACGTCGACATCTCCTACCCGTGATCTGCCCAGTGTAGTGTGAGGTCCTGGCCTCGGAAGGGTCTCTTACTGTCCGAGGCACTCAGAGATTTAGGGCCCTGTATGACACTCGACAAACTGGGTATGTCTGTAATTACTTTATACAGAGTCAATAACTACACAAGACGAAATTGACTTTACCCTGTTCAAAGATTTCCGACGCAGTGTAAGCAAAGTCCGCTCATTGACGAGGTTGTAAAGCTGATTGTTTTGGCAACGGTATATATTCAATCTGGGTGGAGTTAGAAAAGGAAATCCCAAGCAGAGGTTACAAATCTCAGTCTATCTCGCCACCTGTCAGTCCCATTGCTGTATGGGAGATTCTCGCTTCAGCGGTTAGTCCGCATTTGCTCACATTAAACAAAGCTATTAAGAGACAGAGAGATTTTTCACAAGGTTGAAAAACTCTTACCTGAAGATTGTCACACAGGTCCCGGAGATGGGAGAGGAGCTCAGAGTCCCATCTCGCACTGGCTGGAGACTGCGAGCTGTGTGATACGTCAGAGCGAGTGTGACAGGGGAGCAGTGACCCTCGCCCAGGGAGGAATGTAAGGTATGAGTCTCACTGCAGCTCCGAGCTCACACATCTGGTACAACTTGCCCATCTAGCCATTGTCATACACTTGCAACACTAAAACAAACCCCCGAAAGCCGTCACTTTACCTACAAAACAGCTACCAACACGCTCAGATGTGTGCTTCCATAACTTCTTACGGGCTCGAACTCACTTCTTCACTCAGATCTGAGCCGTATACATTGAAAAGCCTCGCGTAGCCTCTGGCTGAAGGGACGCGACAGGGAAATATTCTATGACCGTCGTTTTTAAATATATCTTGGCGGATCGTCCTAATTGACATTCCTCTTGTACTCTGAGCAGGTAAATCAAAGAGCAACGACGATCTTGAGTTAGGATTGAAGTCGAACAGGTAAAGGCCAGAGAATACAATCTAAATTATCCAGCAGGGATTAAATCCTCACGTTTCTGCTAGCGCTACCTGAGCTGTAATTTGGCCGCACGTGACAGACCACAAAAAATCAGAAAGATGAAATGAATGAGCTGGCTGACCCGAGGACGACTGGGGAAGACAACAAAAGATCCTTCACATTGACTAGCATCAGACTAGTCTCTGTAATTTTCCAACAGGTTTCCTTCGAGAAACCCTTTAGTAGTCTGTGAAGATTTACCATCAAGAGAGAAAACCGCAGGTCGTGACCTTACTCAGCGCTGGAAAGATCTCTTCCTATCCAATAATAGAATAGCCACTTGATCCAGTTTGAGTGAAAAAGATGCTATTATCGAAATACAAATGTAAATAGATCACCGATTCATGTCATTACCTTAGGAATATTTGAAAAAGATTAGCGCTTGTGCTCCCAAAACGATTAGATACACATCATTTGTATGAAATAACATATTGCCAAGGATGAATAGAGGCTCATACCAGGGCGTTTGTAATAAATGGCAAACCGGAGAGGTGATAATTGAAATGTGGGTGAACGTTGAATGGAGACATTTTTAAAAGTGGGCTTGGCATCCTTTTGTATCATGTTACTGGCGTGTTTGAGGAGTATTGTTGTCTACAAACCCAGAAACACCTTATATCCTTCCGTCCACACAAGCTTACATCTTCATTAAATACAACCATATATAGAACTTTGTTAAGCAAAGCACAAACGGATTTTCGACAAAGCGATCTTCCAATACGGCTTATTTAGAGTATTTTTAAAATTGCACAAACATCTTCGAAACCTCTAAAAAGATACACATAAGGATAAAATTAAAATTTATGAAGGAAGCTTATTTCAGAATATATACAGAATTTGTATTTTTATCGAAATTACGAAGTTGGTAATTTATCTCACTTATAAACCGATGTTTACCAAGACCAAACCATCTTTTTTCCAAAAAAGTTCATTTGTTGTCCAAAACGATCAATTCACAACAAATACGTCAGACCCCTCGCCTCTAAGATACCCGAATACCTTCACTAGCTATACATCCCGTCTGGAGATATACACAGAGATGAAGTTTCACGGTAAACTCCGAGAAGAGGGTGTAGATGTGTCACCGTATACACGGAGGCTTAGAGGGGTCATTACGCGGCTTAAATTGCAATAATAGTCAGGAAACATGACACTAGCCCATCTGACGCTGGTAGTATCTTCTTCAGTCCTTCACTTTTATAATCAGCGATAAAGGTTTAATTTCAGGACGAGAGACTCGGTGGTACTTCACTTATGTTTATGTCCATGGAAAACTTTCTATGAAAGTGAAAGGTCCTTTACTTGTAGGACTGATAGTTGGTGTTACGACCCGCTATGCCTTCAACCTGCTTTATATACACTTTTATTTTGAAAACAAAATTAAGGGGAGTATATGCAAGCAGAAATGAGATTGGAGAAACAAAAAGACAGAATAATGACGTTCGAGATGACAAAGATTGACACCAACTAAATGATCACGTGAATAAGCAGTTACGTGTAAACTGTCCCCATCAACTGTAGTGGATACTGTAAGATGATTAAGGTTGGTGAACAGGCAGGTATTGCAACACGCTCATTTATTTCCATCTTCCATCTTGCCATTACAGGACGATCTTTTATCAATTTTTACAAGATAAAAATGCACTTGGACACGCTAACGACTTGCATTTCATTTTTGATAAAAATATAACACCACATTTTACTCACTATCTAAAATAAAATTTGAATATCAGCAACCAATTACATCATAACACGTAGTCTAGAAATCAATCCTCATTTTATCATTAAGCTGTTAAAAGTGTCTCGTCTCATTCTCAATTTCTCTGGCATCTACATGCCATATGCTGGTTCTTAAAGGGTAATGTCACGACCGAGTAATTGTTAAGTAACATGTTGACATAAACACCGCCTACATTGCCCGTGTTTACAAGAGACGACCCACGGGATCAGTACCTTGGTGACAACATTCAACTGACCAGTGACCTACTCGAGAAAATACATCTTAAGTGACCATTGACCACCTAGCGTGTAATTGCTACCAACATGGTAGCTCGACCAGGAGAGTAAAATCTGTATTTCTGCTGGAAAGTACATGGTTAATGCAACGATTGGTTATCCACTAGAAATTGGTGTATAATATGTTGCATTGTTTTCTGTTTGTATATTTTGTAACGTTAAATTTGACTTACCAAAGATCGACACTCTCAAATCACTGCTATGGGCGTCTTTTTTTCTGGTCCAAGTAAGGTTCGACAATCCGCAGTCCTCTAGATCGACAGGATCAACTTCTGAAGATAAGAAAACTCTGTCATTATCATTGCAACGTATACGGAATTATCGAATAACAAATAAAGAAAAACGACTGTGAAGATATCGTTGTGGCAGTCACTAAGCTATAAATAAGGTTGATGATATCAGCGATTTACCAAAATCCAAAATCAAGAAATATAAAGCACCTTTTCTTGTAAGCAGGGTGAATTGACAATGATAGTACAGGGAGCAAAACTTGTGATGGATCGTCAAAAGGGCACTCTTCCTCTTTAAAGGCATTAGTTTGCGACCAAACATTGTCTTAAATATCTGCTAAAAAGACCTTTCGATGATTGTCGAATAACTAAACATTTTGAAAAAGGTTCACCGCCTAGTGTAGTAAATTCTGAAAGAATTTTAGAAGTATGCCTACGTCTCAATGAACTTATTAAACAAAACACAAAAATAACATTCGTCATGACATTGCAAGGTGGTTCGCAGTTTCGCAAATATATTGACGGATGAAGGTTTGGAAATATTGGAAACCACAACTGTAAAGAAATCATAGTCCTGAAAGAATCTCAACAACGTCTGACTAACCAACTTCCACCTAACCTTGATCGTTAACCTTGCCAAAACTGTTGTAAAATAATCGTCATTTGGAGAACAATCTCAAGGACGTTCATTATGGACTGCCAAAACATCCTCCAAAGAGATCAGTGCATTTGACAATTCTCAAGCATTCAATCTACATACCGCAAAAGCACATTAGATGTAGGGACCTATCCCAGGCTGCAACTGCCAGCTAATGAAAAGGTTTTGCAAGGCTCTACACCCTGCCAGTGTGCCAAGGATGGATGGACGGTTGCCAGTGAAAGGTCCACGAGCTTGTAGCTAAGTGTCTTCTGATAAAGGGTTCTTGTCATAAGAGAGGACCTTTCACGTCAGAGGATGGTGGTAAATTAATGTCTACCCTGTCACCTGTCATATATAACTGTCCAGCGGCATTAGTGACGACCACTGGTCATCCATATACGTAGTCACGTGACAGTGGTTAGCTCATTACTCAACAGGTGAAGGCCTCATACCTGCCTTAATTGAAATGGACACTTGTGAAATGTAGGAAATATTAATGGTCAGTTTGGTTTAGGGTTTGTTAAATACCGATGCCCCTATAGCGCGACACATCTGAATACTGTCTCCTTGCAGAATATACGGGCCCTGGTGTGACACGAATACTCAATCTTCCTAACAGATTTAGCTTTGGATTCAGCTCTTTCCAAAATAAGGCAATAATTTTAATCGGAGTGAAACCCATGTCATGAGATACCCCCTACCCGACATTGGCTTTGCTATCATTACCCAGCCATGCGGCTACAAATTTAGTTCTCTTTGGTAGCTGAACACCCTGTTATTGTTCCCTTTGAAGTAAACGCTGGGGGGTGAGGGGATTTTATTCCGAGAATTGTGTATATTGGTGGACACTGAAATTGTAGCAATTCAATATATGTGCTAAGCTCGTGTCTCTGTTGAAAGTGATGAAACGGGGTGTCAGAAGGATTGTAATAATTTGGCACTGACAACCGTCTCCAAATACTTGATAATTCTCCAAAGAGGGTTTATTGGTTAAAATGGCAACAAATTGATGCAGATGTTTTCTTTCCATCTCCTACCGTCACTTCTAATTACTTGAAATTAGGGATAGAACAAACAGCTGATGGCAGGAAATAAAGACGCAATTTTAGTAGTGAGCGGTCGTATCAGATGAACGTTTCGACAACCTATGGTAGTTTTAAGTGACGGGTCAGACTTGTCAAACATCTGGTGGAGCAACTGTTGATAAAACTGTTCTATAAACTGTTTAAAATCGAATTTAGGGATGAATATTTGACTATGAAGCCTCCATTTCAACTATGTTTTTGATTTCAATTCATAAATTAAACTATAACATTTTGAGGATTCAATTCTCAGTTTCGATATTATTCATTTGACTTTAGCTGCTATGTATTGCTGAAAATCTTGCATTTCTTTTGACAAGATTGAATTTTTTTTGTTAAAAACTTTCTTTCATTGAATTTTGTGAACATCTGTTTCGAATGCTAGTGAAAAGGAAGCTAGTTGACAACAATATGTTGAATGAAATTTGAAATTAGCGTGTTAAACATATAAAAACTCTCAAACACGTATTAAGACTTGAAACGAATACGTAAGGAAACAAAGTAGTTGTTTTTCAACCAAGAACATAGTTATCAATTATTCATGTCAGTTCTTTTGTAAAACGTGTAACAAAGAGAAAAAGAAAACAACAAAGCTATTCAGAGATGTAGATATATTGCATTGTTTTCTTTTGAGACTGAATGTCATTCCTTCTAGATGAGTATGGGCAGTATAACTTACTTTCTAGAGCAAAGATACTAACACAAAGCTTTTTCTCAAATGAATATACCGCTCGAAGTACAGATATGTCAACATTAATGATTTACGTATGGTCCGAAATAAGTCTTTATTATTTTATTATTATCATTTAGAGAAAATATTCATATTATATACTGTCAGTAATGAAGTTATTCCTGTAAATGGCATTATGACTTTGTAATCAAATTATTACATTGTATTCGGTACCTTGTAAGTAGTGTCACTGATAAAAAATCTTTTTGCTTATTATCACGATTCCATGCATTCAATTTAGACTATTACATTGTTTTGTTATCATGATAAGAAATTTTAACAATTGGCCTGTATATGAATGAATAAGGAAATTCAACATTGTTGTAATATGCTAAATCAATATATTTTCATATGTATCTAAGATATGTACATATTGGTATCATAACTTCAACTATGTATTTCAACTAAAGAGTTCCAGTGTATATACACACCTCATCTCTAAATAGCATATCTTCAATTATTTTTGTACACGTTTATGTAGACTTTTAACATTTATTTGTGACGTTGACAAACACAAGAATTGTTTACATTAGATTTTTACTCCAACGTAAATATACACTATATATAAATCAAATGCAATTATTAAAGCAGGTACGCATACATAAATAACCCCTAATAGTCACCTGTCCGGTGTCATCGTTAGTTTACAACCCCTGAAGTGAAACATCCCCCCCCCCCCCCCCACCTCTACCCCCCTAACTGACCCCTACCTCCCAAAACTGACCCCGAGTCTCCTTCGTAGCTTGATGTATATCCCCGTGCCTACGCGTCTACCATCTATGTGTGGTATGTAGCCACGACTACCTCCATCCATCACAGACCTCCCCCTCCCAGGTTCAGATTGCTAGGGGCAGTGGACCGTGAACATACCCCAGTGTGGCTCCCAAGGAAAGTGACCCCTCTCCCCCACACCATTCCCCTTGGGAGATGGATACAAGGTGTGATTGTCCCTTTACATCTTGTAAATTGAAAACCATGCATTTGATGGAATAAAGCCTTCTTTTATTGCGATGGTGAGAGACTGTCAACACTAGCTTGTTGTCAAGTTCGTAGTCTTCACAATAATGCTATTGATGATTTTGGAAGAATATGAATTTTTTATATTTCAAATGATTGTAATATAATGTTATTATATGAGGAAAGGTAAAATAAAATCGTATGTTATTTTCTACTTCAGCGATTTCAAATTTATTCAGTTGTGTGTTCTCTGTTAAACTTCAGTGCTTGTTCTTCAGTAACTGTATGCAAAGTGGGGAGTACAAAAAGGTGTGATATACAGATTTCAACTTGATATCATGCACAGGATGTTCTACGTGCATGACCACCTTCTAGCTTACGATACAAAAAAATCAACAGTCGGTATATGTAACCAAAAGGAAACTGTAGTTAATGTGCATGTAAATGAAGTTCAGAAACGCTACATTTAACTACACGAAACACAGTTAATAAACTATAGTTTGTAATATTGAAAAATACATCGAACAGATTACAAAAAGTTTCAGTTCATAAAGTACAATTTAAGTTACATTGAATACAAATTATGCATGAAAATATAGATCATAAATAGTTTACTCATATATGATCACTCTTCACTGACTATGCTTTACTACCATAACGTTATCACTAAAACGCTCATAAAACAACCGACACTCCACAAATTGGAAACAGAACATCACACCTCATCTTTCTTCAAAGAAATCCAACTCACCTGTAATGAAGTTAACCACTTGATTCAGAGAAACATGTCCTCTCTTCTTTCTCCTCGAGTGTTCACCTCCAAATATACCTTTGTTCTTTCACTTCACCTATATACACAGGTGTAAATCCGATATTCGTTAAGTACGTGACAATGGTTGGAAGTCGTTGCGAAGATGTGGAGTTAACTTCAAGGGACATCTTGTTGTAATCTCTTCACTACCTGTTTCCTCAGTTGTGATGGATCAGCACTTTGACTTATCCTTATGCTAATCTACTTTGGAATAATACTTTTCACAATGTTTCCGACATGATGTTTAAGGCTTGTTTTGTTGTTCCTAATTAGCTTTTGCTACATGAATATTGTCAGTTTCTTTATCCAAGAGTACATGTTGATTAAGACATGACCTTATTGGTTTAACTGATTTTCAAATGACTGGTATGAACGAGTAAGTGTGGTTTTAAGTGATAATACATTTTGTGTTTTGTTAAAACTATGTTTAAATGCTTTTAAATTCAAACTTCATCCGATTATCCACATGTTCATGCTCTGACATCGTCATATACTTACAACATAATATTGTGACGTCATTGTTGTGACGTATACAATCTGGAGAGCATGATGACATCACAATGATATAAACTACAGGTCGTTTTTATTTGGTAAGTGTCGAGCGAGTCGTTTTCAGATAGTATGATATCTAGATTTTTTTCGATGCAGAATAATTTGGAAGGATGATGATAATAATAAATTATACGAATGATTGAATGAATATATGAATAATACTTAGTACAAAGATGACCATTTCGTAGTTTCGTATCATATCCTGCACAATATGTAATTATGGAAAATTTTAGCTGTTTAAGTTCAGACCAACATGGTAGTGATCATTGTTTAATATCAAATTCATCCTGATGAATGTTTAGGGTTCGTAGTGATGAATCATCATTTATGTATTGTATTGAAAACAAAATGAAGAATACACAGAATGTGAATACATAATAAATGACATATCATTATGTATTATGTAATTTAGTACACGTTAAATGGGCAGTAGCACTATCAAAATAATTACATTTAGCAATAACGTACAATTATCAGTGAAAAGTGAAAATAGTTTTATACATCGTGCTACTGCCCCTTTAAATGTAATACTGTTTCGGAGAGGTCAAACAAAGAAGTTCTGTCAGGACATAACTTGAATATAAATTAATCTTCGTATAGAAAAAAATTAAACAGCTATTCTATCCTCAATGGAAGGGACAATTCCTGAAATCGAAAATCACATTACACATTTTTGTCACATTATTCTGTTACAATTTTGAGTATTTGAGTATATGTGAATTGACAATATAGTCTTTTAGACTTTTAGGTACTCGCGTAAAACGTACATGTACCAATTTAAATGCTTTAAATCTCATCTTTCTTCAGCAAACATTTTACGAACTTCCTGTGATACAAAGAGGCTTTTTCATGGAAGCAAAACTTTAACCGTCACCTTTTATTCATGTATTTGTATTAATAAATGAAATAAATAAATTGCGAATAGTTCGAGTGAAAACACTCATTCTGCTCTCACTTTTTATATTTTTCGCGAATACAGAAAAGCTATATAGTTTTTTTCCTATAGGATGCTATTTACTTTCAAACAACAAAAAGTACATATTGAAAACGAACGTCCATTCTTAGCAACACCGTAAACATATTGGAGAACACATCAACTCAACTTTATCTCCTTTCCAAGTTTACCGGATATCGCTTTCTTTCTGAAACGGGGACAAATCTTGCGTGGTTGCCTCATAAACGTTTGAGTTTCAGTTCAGTCACCCAGCGTAAAATTTTAAATGTGTAACAATGCGTATTCTGTGTTTAATACGCCTCGCCCACACTGACAATACGTTTTGGGAGAAGCACATAGTTCAAGTACACGACGTGTGTGGTAGGCTACTCTGACCAGTTGTGTCCAAAGGTCGCCTTAGCTTGAAAGTGGATGGACACACAATTTAAGATTTTGAAAATTACTGGATTTAAGATTATACATACAATCTGAATATCGTGATAATTAATATTTTGTTATAGTGGCTATAGTGAGTTCTTTTAAAATTAAAAAAGTGCAAGTTAATAAAATTACGTGGTTGTTATGTAACCTCTAACTCTGACTTGGAATCGGTTTTCATGTTGAAGATTCGAACAAACTTGCGATCTTTATTAATTTTTTAAAATTTTGTATGAGGTAGGAAAGGTACAAACTCTTTTGATTGAAGCCTTATAACAAAAGTCTACGCTTAATTAAATAATTGGCTCAGTATTACTTCTTGTAGTAATGAACCCTCACAAGTAGTGAGGTATGCAACTGTCATAAAACAATATACAAAAGGTCAAAAATATGTAGAAAATGACAAACTATAACTTAATCATTTACTATAATAATAATATGATGTGATATTTAAATGGGCAGAATTTCTGCCGTATTAAAATGGGCTGATCGTATTAATGAATCAATTTGATTACCCAATTAACGTAATTCTTGCACATCAGGATATTCTTCCACTTGCTATTTTGGTCAATATCAGCTTACAGAAATAAATATATATTATAATTATATGAACAAGTTATTTCAATAACTAGTTCACATAATTGGAGAAGTGGAAAATGTAACGACACTGGGTCATACATGCTCGAGACAGGAAAATACAACATTTAACATGTACAATTACAACTGGTTGACAACTTTAGCTAGCTTTATCACCTATCTTAGTTGTTATTCCTATTTCGAAGAGTAAGTCGTATGCATGAAGAACATGAAGAAGTTACTATTTTAGATTTTCATTAATTAAGTAACTCCTATCAGAGGTCAATAATTGGGTAATTAATGAAACGACCAGTAACCGTGTAGTATGAATGTTTGAATTACTTTTTGTTTTGATCATCTAAGCAAACAAGTCAGAGACAAAATTGTGGTATTATCTTTTTCATATATACAATTCAAAAAGCTCTGCCTCTAATGTTTAATTGGGAGAATTCTAATATATATATTTGATGCATTACTTTCGATATTGATCTAAGTGTTCTGTCAAACAATTTAGATAACCGTTTACTGTAATTAATGCCGTAACTTTATTAATGGTGTTAGAACATTTACATGGACATGTTTGGGAGATTTAACATTCCTCTCCATTGGGGGCTCAAATGAGATATATCCAGGTATGTTAAACTAAGCAATCAAGGTGAAGCCCTCAGGTAACTAATGCAATTTTCACGTGTAATCACCTGTCAGCGAATCACTCATGTCTACATGTACCTGTCGCTCCTTCCGGATGAAGCAATCAACTGATTGACAGGTAGGATTATGACGTCACAGGCGATGATGTCATCTTAAGACACAAGGTGTCTTCTGTCCATGTTGTGCGGTATAACATGATGACAATATTTTATAATGTCATGGGATGATTTCTTGATAGCAATGTGACACCTGATGTTAATATAAGATACATTGTGTGTTTCACTGTTACGTCATATCGTGCCTTCTTAAGGCGTTTAGGTATGTCTACTCTAAATCTTTATCACACGCGTTAGATTTTATAATGTAAAATCCTGTCTTTGGTGTATATAGTCAAATTACTCCTCTTTTATAAACAAGGGCGTGGATAGATTGATATGTTGCATTCTTTAATGTATAGAACTCTTGTACGAAACGACGCACACATACATGTATAAATGATAAACACGTTTGTCTCCAACTTATGGAGTCTTATTTTCATAAGAGAATTCATAATCAAGCTGTTATCACATCCAGCTTTAATATTTCAGCTGTGATCACATCCAGAGTTCATATCCCAGCTGTGATCAGATCCGGGTTTCATATTTCCAGCTGTGATATATTTAAAGTTCATATTTCAGCTGTGATCACATCCAGAGAACATATTTCATCTCTGATCACATCAAGAGATTATATTTTTATCATATATGATCATATATATATCATATATTTAGCTGCGATCACATTAAGATTGATAATTCAGCTGTGATCACATCCAGAGTTCATATTCCAGCTGTGATCACATCCAGAATTCATAAACCAGCTGTGATCACATCCAGTTTTAATATTTCAGCTCTGCTCAAATATAGAGTTCATATTCCAGCTGTGATCGCATCCAGAGTTCATATTTCATCTCTGATCATATACAGGTTCTGGTTACACCTACGAGTGCATCTCAATGCAGAGTGTACTAGGTGCATGTTAGATGTCAGAGACTCTATTATAAGGCTGTCTGTATTCAGGTACGTGCAGCTATGTATGTAGGGACCCTCCCATCAGCAGTCTGGTATATGCATATTGGCTTTAGTGTCCAGTCGCACCCCCATGTATATAGTCACATCCGCGTGAACACACATTCTTTTGTCAACTGATTTATCCATCAGCACCGACTGTAACTGATATGAGTCAGTGACAGGTATATCTAACCTTCTGTATTTGTATGGATTTCCATTTCTTTACACATCGGATTTGCAGAAATCTTTTTCATGTAGATTTTGTAGTCGAAGTATTTACAGGGAGTATAACATGATAAGTATTTGCATTTTTATTTTCAGCTGTATCTGTTTGGGTCTGAATATTACAGAATATGTGTACGATATGAATTGCCACTCTGTATTCTTAATCTTCAGTAATTGAAGGGTATTTGAATAATGTTTGTATTTAGAAACCCTATATGAACATATCCTCCACCATACCTATTGTATGTAAAACAATGAAAATTTTTGTTTCGGTAAACAAAATTCCAGCCTGCAGAAAATGGAATGAACAGATTAAGACTATTAAGACTATTGTTTAGTGAGAAAACGTTTATGATTTACCTATTTTCAGGATACACTATGAACCCCTTTTGATACTATTTTTATATTTTAGAACGTTTTATTTTGGTTATTGTTGGTGCTTCGTCACATATGTATTCATTTATTTTGTCTTTTTATGTCTTTTGTAATCATTAAAAAATGCACACATTAGGTTTTACTGTTGTGTTGGCGTATTTTCAATTATGTGTATATTTTACTATTCTGTCTTTTTTCTCTCTAGAACTAAACGACAGAGGACATTGTCAATCAGAATACAACTGACACACATTTAAAACTATTCACAATGACTCACTTGTGATGTTATTATGCAGCACAATGCAATACTATCTCCAAAAACAGGATATCAAACCTTTCTGCTTTGAAGTTCAACACAACAATGTTACAAACGGCTCAACCTCAGACACCGTGTAATGGAAGCACATTGACAACATATTTTGCCTATAGGATAACCAAGGCACTTCATCTTGTTCCGTTGTACATGGTAATTGCTATATGAGTAATGTATATTATTGTAAACATGGTAAAATGTATCTGTATGTACACTTTTAGCAGGGGTCCTAACATGGTAGTTTGACCATGACAGGTCAAGCAGATAGATACTCCCCTTTGACCTCTTCCCTTTAACCTTTAACCTTTCACATACATAAGGGCCCAGTTGGACATGGCCCCTTAGGGCTTTTACAGCCGGGTGTGTATGGTTCTTTACCTTGAACCTCATGCTGGAATACACATAATGAACCCTCACGATATTGGGAAGTACTTTATCTATGTTCATATTTCATGGTTAAACAACATGTTTGACCCCTGTAGAGGCCTCCAAGACATGTGAACGTTATGTTCTTCTCACAATTGTTAACATGTTTTCTTTACCTTGGTGTAATACCTTTCTTTCACAGTTAAAGGACTAACATATACATATATAGTTATCCGGAAATGCGGTCTCTCAAACATGTGATTTGCAGTAATTCTGCTTAATTTTATTAACCTCAGGCTTATTAACTGAATTGCTTAACACAATTTTGTTTCATTACTTTAAATCTAAGTGTAAATATCATGTAATATGGGGATCGTTCAAGTTGACTCATACAATCAATATTGTACGATAGGTCATGAAATTGAGTAGATGAAGACAAATTAGTTTCTCATCACGTACTACAATACGATAGGCAGAGTACTAAAAACTAAAAAAATACGCTTGGTTTGTATATATGCAACACTGGGATCACCATATTATTTCATAAAAAATTTCATTTTTACACAATTTTGTAAAATGCAAACGGTACAATGTATCTCCCTCTTTTGACAAATGTTCATTACTTTTGACCGAATGATTTCTGAAAACGTCTTCAAGAATAACTGGAAAAAAAGAAGAAAATGTTTGGAAATGGCAAACTAGAAACTTGCATGCCAATTACATATACTTAACTATGTTCTGCAAAAATGATCCGTATACATTGGCGATTCAAAAAGGGGGAGAGAAGGAGCGGACCCCTCCAAAGAGAGTTAGAAATATACTAAATGTTGATAGTACGATTCGTTATAAAATGTACTGATATGTGTAGGCCATATAACTTTCTGTAAACCTTGAACATACATTTTGATCTAAAAAAATAATGTGTTACAATCATTGAGTGCGTTCCCCCTGATCGAAAATCGTGGAACCGAAGTTATGAATTTATCCAAAATGTTTGACTTTTAAGTAGTTTGTTATGAAAAGGTTACCTATTTAAAACTGGTTATTTGCATTGTGATGACATGACATGTCCATAAGATTAACAGCTTGATTGGTGTTTCATTTTAAAAAATCTGAAGAAAAAGATAAATTATATAAATAGTGCATCTTTTTTTGTTTTTCGTTATGGTTAGATACGACATTTCAGATAATATCATTCAATTTACGTCAAATTTCCTGAACTCTTAAACATTTTTACACCTATTTTTACATAAGCACACATATGAATCGTCTACATAAAACAAGGTTCTTTCTTTCAATAACTTAGCCAGCGAGGGCA
The DNA here is from genome assembly GCA_916613615.1 of Steromphala cineraria. NCBI lineage: Eukaryota > Metazoa > Mollusca > Gastropoda > Trochida > Trochidae > Steromphala > Steromphala cineraria. The sequence continues at coordinate 32,207,444 of OU744732.1, forward strand.
AAATCGTTTAAGTATTTTCATGATTAAATATTGAACTCTTGGTAATAATACAAGTTGTCCTTTGTTATCCTCGTTTAGGTTATTATGCCATTTATTGTTTGCGTCGTTTAAAACTGAGGTTTGCGTTTTGCAATTGCAAACTTTGTCATGTATAAAATATTATAATCGCGTCTTCTGTAATCACTAGACCGTTTCGTGGATAAATAAACCAGCATAATATTAAATCTAGTGTCTAAGTCACTTCCCATGTTCATTGAAAGCTTATGAGTTCGTGGTCAATGGTAAATACGGGCTGAAGATGTAAAGGCTTAAGAACATCTTTCTCGAGGGAAGTGATTCTTTCAGACACTCTGTTGAAACTGAAACCTATAAAACTATTTATGTTAAACTGTTTCTTTTATTCAGTTTTGCAACAGTTCATTATACATGTTTCCAGGGGAAAGTTTTTCTCAAGGACACTTTGATGAATTTCGAATTAATAAAACTATTTATGATAAACTGTTTCCTAAGTTAGATCTGAAAGAAATTCGTCATGTTTGCCGAGGAAAATGTTTCTTTAAAGGGGCAGTAGCACGTTTTTTGATAATTTTATATTTTAAATCTTTCACTTATAATTGTAAGTAAATGTTAAATGTAGTATTTTGACAGTGTCAACAATCTCATTACACAAGCCAATCACCCATGGTCATAGGACAAAGTATGAGGATTCACATGAAACCCATTGGCGGCCATTTTTTTGTGAACACCTTTAATTTATTTTTATAAGAAAAATTAAACGCATGGTTGAACTTTAAGTTATATATTTAAATTAGAACTGCTTCATTTAGTTTAAATACATTGTCTTTCAATTGGAACCATTTATTTTCATTTTCCTGACATCACCTTATAACCCCCCTAAAAACGTGCTACTGCCCCTTTAAAGGCACTCTGATGAAACGTGAACCATTAACAAATTTATGATCAAGTGTTTCCTTTATTAAGTTTTGCAACAGTTAATAAGACACATGTTGGTCTCCTTCACAATACACGCTGAGGAGGAAAACGAAATTTCAACATGTGATATGTATTCATTTGACAACCAATGTGAATGAAATTGGATTCATGATTGGATATTTGTGCTTACAATTACCGTGACAAGTGTGAAATTCCAGCGTTTTCAAATCTCAAGCGGAATGCTATTGCTATGAGGGCATACATTGGCATGCCATGCTGGAAATATCAAAGATATTATCTGATCAAAATATGGAATTGTTATTTAAGTTTATGTGCTGAATATAACTAATAGCACTAATGTTTGGTCAACTGCCAAAGCTTTACTCTTCAATAAGACACAAATGAATTAATATCTTCTTTAGGGAGGGACCATGAAAACATGAAAAAGGGTTCGAGTGATATACATTGAAAATAAACACTACACAAAACTAGCACATGCATTGCAAATAATCCGTAAGAAATCAAAGTGATGTTTGTTTTCAAAGTCGTCAATATGTCATATGTAGAGAATTCTATTATTATCACATAGTTTTTTAAAATGACTACCTTTGCAAACCTTGCACTTCCCCAAAAATTACATTTGATATAGCTTATTTCGTTTTGTTAAAAAAAAAATCCTTTCCAATTTTCTTTCTGAACAGCGCATGGATGAGTGAATGTGTTCTTTTCACTCTTAATGTCACGTGACATGATGAATGAGCCTCGATTTGACTATCCAATCCCGTATCGTGTTACACTTGTTTTCGTAAATCTCCTTCCAGAGTCCGCCGTATTTCCACTCGTCTATTTAGAGAAAACAGATATGTCATAAATTGTTATGCCAAAACATTTCCCGTGTGTAGAGAGAATAGATGAAGATTAGGACGACTTGTTTATCATGTAGAGCATTCTAGAACCATTAAATGCTTTTGAAACAGGAGAAGTGGTGATAATAGAATGGTATCGTTTACTGCTGATAGTTGAGCTACACTATGCATCTTCAGAGAGGTCTTACTGAAGGTCAAATAAACATGGAAAATAAATAAAATGCTATGCTGTTTTGATACTCTGGATAACAGTTAACGTTTTTGAAGACAAAATGAAGTATTCTTCTTTCTGGTGTTTTACACCTTTCGAATGATACCTTGATTTAAGTGGTGAATTACATGTGTGATAAATCTGTATAAAATACAAATATTTTTTTCTTCAAAATAAAACAGACCAATTGGGTCAAACGCCCAAACATGAATAGTATTATATAAATACATTCTACAATAGCCATATGTAGTTACAATAAGCATTTAGGAAACATATAAGTATAATTGTAGTTTGGCAAGACAGAAGTTTAAAATGGTGGAAATGTTGTTGTTGGGGTTCAGCATTCATGTTACCATGGTTTTATAATCTTCATAAATCATTGTTATTAAACTGTATCCTGAACCTCCTCTACAGTGAGTTTCAAGTTATATCTGTAAAGGAAACTATTTGATTCGGCAGTATGCATTTTACATTTTTGCAAATATCCCAGTTCATAAAAAAATCGAATAATATGTCATATCATCTCAACTCGTTCATTTCAATGACTTAATTAAGTGTATGTTTTTGGCTGTTTTAAAGCACACGACTTTAACACTTATTTTAACTGTTTACGCATTTAGATTTATAGCCATAAATATAGACCTGCAATCAATAATAAAATGGTTAAGATGGCCAAAGTCACTGAGGGATATAAAAATCGCCGGAGTAAGTTTGCAAAAAATTAGCAATAAAGGTAGTTGGAATTTGGTAAACTAGCTTTGGATATAGCCTTTCGTAACTGAAAAGAAAGGTTGATTTATTCCGCAACGATTACTTAATACACATTCTAACCAATTCTCCCAAAACAGACACAGTTGTCGTGTTGGTTGTACTCAAAGGCTAGGTTTACTTAAAGGTGCAGTAGCACGTTTTTTGATAATTATATATTTTAAATATTTCACTGCTAATTGTAAGTGAATGCTATATGTATTATTGTGACACTGTCAAAAGTCTCATTACACAAGCCAACCATCCATAGTAGGAGGACAAAGTATGAAATTGCACATAAAATCCCTTTGCGGCTATTTTGTGTGAACACCTTTAATTCATTTTGTGTAAGAAAAAAGAAGCACATGGTTAAACATTGCGTTTTATATTTGAATTATTAATGCTTCATTTAGTTTAAATATATTGTCTTTCAATTGGAACCATTAATTTTCATTTTCCTGACATCACCTTATATTCCTCCTAAAAACGTGCTACTGCCCCTTTAATATGTAACTGCTAAATAATATAATTGCCGATATTGTAATTGATGTGGAATGAATGCAACGCTGCAGCGATACATGCTTGAATACTTCACGTCTTTTAGAATGAACGAAATAACTTGAGTACGTACATATTATCCAAATAATTTATAGGGAAGATTACCTAGATGCCTATCATAAGTAATAACTACAACATCCATAGTCTGCACTGAAGTGGTTTGAAAGAAGTAACAGAATAAAACATATGCTGTTTATGAGTATCAATTAATTTTTAAACAAGAATATTTAAACATATGTTGCTCAATCATTGAGGTGGTTGACCTTTTAACTCAGTCACATTCCTTGAATTCTGCGGATTTAACAACATCATCAAATATAAGTAGGTTTTAATTACACAAAACCTGTACATACGTTCAGAGGAGAAAGTATCTAAATCATCTCGTAGTTTGCAATTGGGTTAGGCAGGGCACCATTTTTAATCCTGTAACCATACTTCAGATGTTTTGTGCTCTATATAGAACAAATTATTTCCGAAACAGAAATGTTTAGCATTTTTGTTTAAAGAGGTACCTTTTATTGGAATTCGCCTCATATTTCAGTCACAGCATTGGAAATCCAGGGAATTTAGCCTCATCATCAAAATTGTTAATTTTACCAAGCCCGTTTGAAAGCAATCAGATCATTAGCGTAAACGAGACTACACTAGTTAACCAGGGCAATCCAGTGTTATTTCATCTGGACTCAATGACTAATTAGAAAATCAGGTGGGTCAGGTATGTGTGTTACCTACATTCCAGGTAGATATATCACAGGTGTTCTGATATAACGCTATGGAATGCTACTCCGAATCGCTGATCGTGTGATGAAAAAAGGATGGGTAACTTGATTTGGTTTAGTTGTAGTCAGCGGTTGTTGGCTCTCTAAACATATGTTTAATCATGTCGTAATTCATAGTATTACAGGGCTTTAATTTATGATAGCAAATAGCTTATGGTTTAAGTGATGACAAATCACATACTTCTTAAATTGAAATTTTGCAGGTATATATAGTTTTTAAAGTATTTTTGATTTGAGTAAGAAGCATTTAGTATATGAATTTAGTTATAATGGTACGTGTTATGAAATGTCATGTATTGGTACATATAAATTGATTTTGTGTCACATGTCTTTAGGGGAAATTCGATAACGAACCGTTTGAAATTTCGATTTTAGGAAATTGATTTTTACTTTGTATTGTGCATGTAGATCATAATAAGTAAAGTTTCTGATATCGGAAAAGCTGATGGTTAATAATTATATGTTGTTGTACATTTTATATATGGCCTTGATTAAAACTTCCTCTTGTACTATTTTAAAAAAAGTTTCAAATCATAGAACTTACAGTGAAATTTATATTTCTTTGAAACTTTGAATCTTTTAAGATTTATATAAACAATGTCCTCTTTCTTGTAACATGTGCTACCCTTGATCTACATTTGAATGTAAAGTATTTAGGTTATGAAAGTAGGTGATACTATAACACTCGCTCATCCGTGACATAGTTGAAATGTTTGTTTGGATTGGTTAAGCTCCATCAGATGTAAGTTATCATGTTATTTCATCTCCGTATTGTGATAGATTTAAATTACAATGTTGGTTAATGGAGTGTACAACTACGACTGTATAACGATGTGATGTATTTGACGTTGTAGTTGTATAATTTAAAGGGGCAGTAGCACGTTTTTAGGGGAAATTAAGGTGATGTCAGGAAAATGAAAATAAATGGTTCCATTTGAAAGACAATGTATTTAAACTAAATGGAGCAGTAATAATTCAAATATATAACGTAAAGTTTAGCAATGCGATTGCTTTTTCTTACACAAAATGAATTAAAGGTGTTCACATAAAAATGGCCGCCAATGGATTTTAGGTGAATCTTCATACTTTGTCCTCTGACTATGGATAATTGGCTTGTGTAATGAGATTTTTGTCACTGTCAAAATAATACATTTAGCATTAACGTACAATTATCAGTGAAAATTGTAAAATATAAAATTTTGAAAAAACGTGCTACTGCCCCTTTAAAGAGGTTATCAATGTATAAAGAGCCCTATTACTCTGTCCAAAGCATATTGCTCTCACAATTGAGGTTCAAAGGTATAATTGTAAGAGTTCATAAATGTGTAAACGAGGGACTTCTTGTTTTACTAGAATTAAAACATTTTGTCATCGAAGTTTTGAGTTCACAGTTTCAAACGTGTATATTTTATGAATTTAATCATTCACAATAAGATGGGACTAAGCTCTGACCAAAATTAAAGCTTTGGTCATCATAATTAAGAGTTTGTATATTAAAAAACGTATTTTTAACATGTGAATGTGTAACAAAAGGGGACTAACCTTTAAATCAAGTCTAAACATAATGATTGACCAAAATTGAGCTAATGGCTGAAATACTGCCTAGCGGCTTAAAACTCCATCTGACTAAGTCACTCAAAATTTAGTTCGTAAGTTAGTATTTTCATTGGCATTATTGTAAGGAAAAACTGTCTTTGGTTCCAAAAGCATTCATTTTGGCAATTGGCACTATAACCAGTTTTGGCATTATAACCAGTGAGATATAAGGGCAGGATATCCGTGTTGGCAAAAACATGGCATTACATCCAGTTTGGCATTATAACCAGGGTTTACTGTACACCTACATGTAAATATCCCCAGTACAGTGTCTGATGCCACACTCAGAACTAGCTCGTTAGTTCTCACGTACATTACTCCTCGTTACCATATGAATAAACAACAATCAACATGTTATTTTGTTCATCTTTTTATCATCTTAACTAAATCTTGATTCACATTGCTTGTACAATAACTGTGACTATAAATGTTTTAATCAATGCTTATACCCATCTTCAGTTTCTTGTTATTCGCTTAATGAAAATTTCCTCTGTTCATCTTGGAAACTATGAATTTTTCAGTGTTGTATATTTCTATGCTCATGTACCACCTTTGGTGGCGTTTTTGAGAAATAAATGAATTTGAATTTGTTAGGTCATGATATGGAACTGGAATATAAATATATTAAGGTTACCTCGCTGATTCTTTTCAAAGTTCCGAATACAATAGTAAGTAAGTAAACAGGCAGTTAGTTTTATCATGGTAAATAACAAAATCATATTTTTCTCATATCAACAAAGCAGCCATGGTGTTTTGCTTGTATGTAAATGGCTACTCAGTTTATACTTTATTATGTCAACTTTAGGATGAATAAAGTTTGTTTATGGTGTAAATGGGGTTTCATCTTCAAGGGCGCTCCTTATCAATAAATGTTGTTTTTTAACCGTTCTTCGTGAAGGAAGTAAGTCAGGGCATCTTGATGAAAAATTATATGCATTCCATCTCATTAGATTCCTTCAGAGATTTTAATGTATGAATTCATCACATGCATGATGATACGACTTTTGGATGCTCTTGTATGTAATAAGTGATCTCATCATTGTTGTTTGTTTTCAATAATAAACAGAGCATCCAGGAAGTTTACCTTTCATATACATTCCATTCCAATTTATTCTTTTCATAGTTTTAATGCATGCAATGACATTTGTGATAATATGTTTTTGTCAAAAAATAGGGATATGTTTCCACATATCTTAAAAAATTAAAAACACATCTATGACGTTTCAAAGTCTTAGCTGCATTAATTCATCACCTGTATAATATGACAATGACATGCTTTCATGAAACAATTAGTAATATGTACTTATGTTATCAACAATAAACAAAGCACCAAAGACCTTTGTCTACTGTATGCATTTGCATTCATTTGATGTTGTTTGATGTTATGCTCATTTGATAGCTTAATTGGTAAACTATACACTGTTGACGTCAAATCTCCTACATTATAGCTTGCACATACTCATTTCTTAAAAGGGAAAAACATATCGGCATGATGTTGGCTTTTCATGTGCATTCCTTCTCATTTAATGCTGTTTATGTTCGCTAATTAAAAAAGAGCTTTGTTTGCTTCGTCAACGCATTTTTTTGTTTACAAGAATTCTTTCTCAATGGATGCCTTTCATTGTTTTCTAGACATGAGATACACACATGTTTCAAAAGAGATGTTTGAAGGTTGATAATAAGGCAGTTGTTTACTACGACATTCCTTTATTACTATAATGAACGAACACGATGTATACATTTAGTCATTTAATTTTCACTAGACTCAAAAGTAGTATATATTATGAAATTTTCCGTATTAAAGTGACACAGAGTATCTTCCTTAAAATTTTATTTGGTTTTGATAAACTTAAAAAATATCTAATATGTTGATTGAAGTTCATATCTCATCACTTGACTTGCAAATATATCCATTAATGCATATTATCTCTAAAATGCTTGATTTTATGGACATCTCAAATACGTTTAATATTCGAAATTATGCATCCGATTAATCTACCTATTAGTTACAATACCTAATAAACACTTTTGAATCGAATATATCTTCCTGTCAGCTTATGACAAGGCTTCCAAATTACGTCTGGCGAAACTCGAGCCACATTGTCCGTTTTTTTAATCAAAATCCCGACTTTTCTAATGTACTGATTGACCTGTAACTTGTTATTTTCAGTAACAGTTAGTGGTTCCCGATGTAATAACATCGATTTCAAAATTTGACATATGTGATCCTATCAACATACATGTACGTACACTGTGTCTCTTTAACGGATTTCTGTATTCCATCAACAACATACATGAATACCAACTCAGTACATGTAAATAAAAAGCAACACAACAAAACCAAAAGAACATATTATTATTTGAAGGACTTATCAATAACTGATATGTGAATGAAATGAATAAATAGATTTAGGTTGTGCAGAAACAGCACATTTGTGATTTTAAAGTACTTCAGACTTTATAGGAGTGTTTGCAGCCAATTTGGTTCCTTAAACTAATGCAATATAGAGAACAACATTTTTTGCTGTAACTACATTTGCTTCATAAACAACAGTCTGATTTTAAAACTAAATTCGATTTAAAAAAAACAAAAAATCGATTTGTAAAATAAATGTTGAATATATCATATGTAAGAGTCGAACAATGCTCCGCAATATACTATTAGACAAAAGCTTAGACTGAAATGTCTTTTTTTCTAGCACAAAAATCGTAAAATTTAGAGACTAATTTCTTCGTGTTTGAGGATAAACGCAAATAATAACCATGATGTAAAGGAAGCTTGAACATGTTATTCGACCCCGATAATGAAACACTGTCCCCGATACGAAGGGCGTCCTAACGACGTGAACAAATTGCATTTTCAAAGATGTGCATGGACTTCTCTTCGGCATTTTTCTGTTAAAGGGGCAGTAGCACGTTTTTAGGGGGAATATAAGGTGATGTCAGGAAAATGAAAATTAATGGTTCCAATTGAAAGACAATGTATTAAAACTAAATGGAGCAGTGATAATTCAAATATTTAATGTAAAGTTCAGCCATGCGAGTCCTTTTTCTACAGAAAATGAATTAAAGGTGTTCACACAAAAATGGCCGCCAATGGATTTTATGTGAATCTTCATACTTTGTCCTCTGACTCTTGGTAATTGGCTTGTGTAATGAGATTTCTGACACTTTCAAAATAATACATTTATAATTAACTTACAATTATCAGTGAAACATTTGAAATATAAAATTATCAAAAAACGTGCTACTGCCCCTTTAAGTTACATGATGCACATGTTAATCGAGGTCCATTCATGACATATGCATGACACGTTGGTAATAAGTTGAGGCTTGAGAGAGCATAAATGAGTTTTACAATCAATACAACAATTTAATAGCATCATTTGATGGGGAGTCTTAACTTTTGTCGTGTAGTACATTTTATACTTTTATACATATTTTATATATACGAAACAACTTCGAACAGTCTTCATCCAGGTTCATTCTAACATAGGCTAGCAAAGAGAATACGAAACTAATTCGAACCATATTTCCATGACTTCAGCCTAACCTATCTAACCATTACACATTTAGTTCATTTATTAACATCTGACTTAACATTTAATTCGTTAGAATAAACATTTGAAACGATAGGTAGTCTCATTGTATAAACGTTTCACAAAATATGTAGTTAAGTTGTAAAATCGACTGATGAGTTAGTTACGAACAAAATCACCTACATGTGCCTGGCAGGTTTAACAATCTCAACAGAGTTACTTCCCTTGAATGCGCTAAGCCTCGTTTCATTTATAACACAAAACATGATAAAAAGATAGATTTTTATTCACAAAAACATATATACAGTGTAGATATAGTGGTAAAGATACATGATAAGTTAAAACACGTAATTTCTAAACGTTAAAGCTTTTGCCATGAGAGCATTTGTCAAACAACATGATGTAGCTTACCATTATGCCATTGTGCGAATGCATAATATTTTTCTTTGCACACACCATTGTTCTAAAAAGCAAATCTTGATAAAAAACAAACACGATGAAGATTAAATCATCAGAGAATGCATTACATGTATTAAAGGGACAGTAGCACGTTTTTTGATAATTTTATATTTCAAAATTTTCACTGATAATTGCAAGTCAATGTTAAATGTATTAATTTGACAATCTCATTACACAAGCCAACCATCCACAGTCAGAGGACAAAGTATGAAGATTCACATACAATCAATTGGCGGCCATTTTGTGTGAACACCTTTAATTCATTTTGTGTAAGAAAAGGGAATCGTATGGCTAAACTTTACGTTATAAATTTGAATTATTACTGTTCCATTTATCTTTAATACATTGTCTTTCAATTGAAACCATTATTTTCATTTTCCTGACATCACCTTATATTGCCCCTATAAACGTGCTACTGCCCCTTTAAAATTAATCCTAAAACATTATAATTGGTCTCTTTATTTGTTTAAGGGTAATCTTTGTCATTGCTGATAATAATTCTACATTTTACATATGAATTCATGTTACGAAATAAGCTTATTATATCATTTTGAAATTATAATTAGTTTAATATAAAACGTGTATTAGTGACATAGCCATTTCGCTCACTATTATACAAGATACTTAAGTGATAGTTTCAAACACATGAGAATCATGAGAATAATAAAATTAAAGGGTGAATTCTCACAAATAGCTGGTGCTTAAACGAATGGTGTGTACATAATATGCAAAACACGTTTATTAGCTTACTATTACATGAATTTGACACACTGTGTCAATAACCAGACACAACTATGTTAGAATCGATTTTTACACAATAAATACACGTATTCAAAATTAAATATTTACTTTATATTATATTCATATGGTAATTGAAATTGTATACATTGTTAATGATAAAATGAATAACTATGTTCGAGTTATGTACATTTACATTAAGTTATGTACATTTACATGTACATTAGAATATGATTATTAGGAATATTCTGTGTATTCTAGAGGCGTAAACTTGTATTTTATGAATAAAATTATGACGTTTGATTTATGTTTATTGCATGGAAGTAAATCATGACCAGTGTATATCTAATAAGCACTATATACAAGAAAGTATTGAACATCGTAAAAGACCTCACAATAAGAAAATATGAACTCTATTATCACAGATATGAACAAGTCAATTAAAACAGACAATAAATAAACTGACAGGCGAAAGAAAGTACACACTACAGTTGATGTTATAATATTTCAAATATTTCGCGTTTTTTGTGTTCTTTACCAAACAGATAAGAATAAGAGATAAATAATCGTTAAAAGAACACTTTTAAATATATTTTTTCCAAGAAATGCAATATTGTTAATTAATTGCTCCAAAACAAAGGTTCATCACCAAGGAAAACATATTAAATGTAAAATCAATAAACGTGCCCTTTTTTTCACATATTGACAACCTTTTCAACATGGTTGGGGTCATGTCAGTTTAAATTCTATTTCTGATCTCTGCCTACATTAAACAAATATATTTTAACAAAACGTTAACCAGACCAAAACATCTTATTCAAACTACTGCAAATATGCGTTATTGTTTATGTGCTATAACTTAATATATCGCATGTCTCTTAGAGTTATATAAACTGGTGTGAGTACCTTCTTTCGCCTGATATCAAAACATGTCATATGAAAGTAAGGTTTATTAATTCGCACGAAACAGGTCATGAGAGGCACCGATGGTGAAGAGAAGTTACACTGGGCTACCTTGCACAAATGTATCATATACTAAGACCATTCTAATACAGCTAAGGGAATTCAGGGAGTTCGACACCTCCCCCCCTCCCCTCCCACTGATGACCATGACGTCACTTCCGCCATTTCAATATGTGACCCCAAAGCCTTTCGAATTTCCTGGATCCGCCATTGTCAAATTGAACAAAAAGGTTATCACATTGAACAAAAAGGTTATCAAATTAAACAAAAAGGTTATCACATTGAACAAAAAGGTTATCAAATTGAACAAAAAGGTTATCAATGAAGAACAAAAAGGTTATCAATGAAGAACAAAAGGTATTTTCGTTTCGATACTTCTTGAATTGTTTCTACAGTGTCTGATTTCACTGCGACATTTAACACAAGACACATATTATTTCAAATTATGTTTGTCTACATATCCTTGGTTTTGATAAGGCGATCACTCTTATTGTCATAAAGCTGCTAAATTTATCAACGCGTATTACCTTGAAGTTCCTTTCTTCAATTGAATAATGTTGCAGCTTGATCGATATTGAACCAGTGAAGAAAGTTCAGTTGTTTCGACGCACAACAGAAAAACTGAATTGAATGCTCATGGGGAGGAGAGAGAGGTTTTCATATTGATAATGGAGGAGCGAGTACCATACCCAAGGGGTTCCTTTAATAAATCAATGTATTTCCAAAACAATTCCAAAAGGAGGTGGCCAATATGAAAGTGACTCTTGATATTGTTTTGTTTTTAACTCTGATTATCGACTTTCTTTCTCTTCTTTGAACTTTTTGGATACAGATATCTATATACATATTGACGATAATATATCAAAACATAATATAGTTTGGACATCTATTACACGGCTACATTTGAAACAAGGTCAAGAGAAGCATCACATATTAAACACATCGTATATATTTGAGCAATTTCTTCAGCGATTACATTTGTAAAACAAAATGATAAATGACATTTGTGTAAATAATAGCAGTATTTTACACTATTGAACTATTCATGTAGACAGACAACTCACCGATTTTGAAACAAAATCTCTAAAACCAATAACCAGATATATGATTTTCCCAGGGGCGTGGAACAACCGAATGACACTGTCCCATAATCTGTGTATGTTTATTTGTTCAGAAATACCCCTACTCAATAAAAGTTTATGCAAACTTCATCTCGATTCTTAGACCTGATGATCTTAATTGCATGATAACTTTGTACGACCTTTATAGTGATAATCTTTAGTGAGTGTGATCACGTTATGTAACTTTAAAGCGTACTACAGTGGCTTTAACTGAACTTTGTATTTACACAGCGTCTAGATAACAGACTCGAAGGAAAGATCAATCTAGCCAACTTCAAATGTGACACAACCGTGATCAAGCAACAGTTTCTGTTGCCACTTTGTTGGGCATCGTTACAAGACCACGATGTCCCAACCGCCAAATATGTACAGCGTTTAAAGAAATTCCACAGAACACCTCAACGGGCGACTTGTTGGTCTGAAATTCAACAGATGAGTGGGTACGAATTGATCGTAACAAATCGTCCAGCTTTGAAGGCATGAAATGAGGTAACCTTACAAGTTCAACCGGCAATGTCAATTTTTACTTGAAAACCAGTAGCCTGTTTTATTTTATGACATTTTCCCTTCCAAACATTCAACTAGCAATATCTTCGTTGACTTGAAAAACAGAAGCCTGTATTATTGTAAGACAATTTCCCTTCCAAAATTCCCATTACGCTATGCATCTGGTGGCTTACCGAAGGCAGACGACAGGTTTGACTTAAGCATCTGGATGTGACCGGCAATGCTGAGAGCATCAGCTGCAAGGAAGAGCACTCCGATCATGCTGAGCAATATACAGGCCACGTAGCCGCCAGCAGACGCGGACTCTCGGTCGTCCTTGGCGCTTTCCTTCTTCCTGATGGTCGCAGACAAGTTCTTGGTGTTCACCTGCAGCTCCTCCGAGAGCTCGTTGCCCTTCTCCACTGCCTGTTCCAGCCTGGTCTGGTTCACCTTCAGGGGAGGCAACTTACACACACATGTGCACGACTCAAAGATAATGCGACCATCCCTGCTGTAGATCGCTCGAGTGGTTGACGTAGCGACGCCAGTGTCTGGAGTTGTCGTTGCTGTTCCTGGGTCGACTGATGCACTTGCACTCATGACGGAGCCAGTTGGTTGAATTGTTGCCTCCGTTGGTGCTACTGCAGTTGTGGCTTCTAGAGGATTGGATATTGTAGGAGTTGCCTCAACGGCTGTTGGCGTGTTGTCCATGCCTGATGTCATCATGGTCTCGATGGATGCGGTGCCCATGGCTGTTGATGGCATCAGTGTATTGTCAGCGCTCGACATTTCCATTGAGGAGGACATCTCCATTGAAGAGGACATCTCCATTGAAGAGGACATCTCCATTGAGGAGGACAAGTCCATTGAGGAGGACGGGTCCATCGAAGACGATGGAACTGGAGAGGAGCTCTCTGCAAGTAAAAGAAGTGATTCTGACCCAGATAACAATAATGTCCCTTTGGCCTTTGTCTGAACAAGGGGAGTAGACCCAATCATCAAGTATAGTTATGCGACAATGAAAATGTCAACCATTAGATATTTGGATCTTTACTTGGATTCATTCTGTGCACATTAGTTCATGCAATCATCGTTAGTAATACTATTACAGAAATCGAGCACGATAATTCAGGTTTATTGTTCAAATATTGTTACACATGCAGCATACATTGTTTGGATAAACAGTTGTGTACGTAATTCATATAGAATTAAGCTGGAAATCAATTCCCAATATCGCGAAAGAGATGATCACATCTGAGTGACATTACCAAGAGTCCAATGAGTGAATGAGGAAATATCGAGTCCGGCTAGTCAATGACATTGATCTGGTTCGTTTAATCAATGATGCTAAATGTTGATATATAAGTATATGTGACTCCAAAACACTTATCCCTGTTTTTATCCAACACTTCCCTGGTTACAACATTATCTTTTATTGATAACATTCATTTACAAAGCATCATATTTCCATGTATTCAATAGTTGGCCATAATCATCATATTCCACATATTTATCAAAAAGAAAGTCATTCTATCTATCCTTTATTAGTTATATTTATTTAGAAAACTTTCTGATGTGCCAGGTATGCAATATTTATTCACCATCAACATATCCCACATCTTGTCAATAAACATGCAATTCTACCTGTATTGATTAATTCTAGATTACCTGGGATCTCGTAGATTCCATTGATGACAAACATGCCGGTCACGTCTACAATTGCACCTGAAAATATTGTTCATATCATAATATGTCATTAACTCAACAGATACAATGTACTTATTTTTTCAATTAATTTCAATTCAATTCTTTATTCTCATAGGTCACCACTTGACCCCCCCTATCATGGTGTGTTGGTTTGGATACTTCAGTGAAACCCTATAGCTATACCAACTCACTGTACTTAAAGGGGGCAGTAGCACGGTTTTAGGGGAAATATAAGGTGATGTCAGGAAAATGAAAATAAATGGTTCCAATTGAAAGACAATGTATTTAAACTAAATGAAGCAGTAATAATTCAACTATATAACGTAAAGTTTAGCAATGCGACTCCTTTTTCTTACACAAAATGAATTAAAGGTGTTCAAAAAAAATGGCCGCCAATGGATTTTATGTGAATCATGATACCTTGTCATCCGATGATTGGCTTGTGTAATGAGATTGTTGACACTGTCAATATAATACATTTAGCATTAACTTACAATTATGAGTGAAATATTTAAAATATAAAATTATCAAAAAACGTGCTACTGCCCCTTTTAGGTAAATATAAAAATATAATTTCGTAGGAGGAGATATGCGTCAAAATCGACTTCTCTTGTATGTTAACTTTTAAATGAGTTTAAAAAATATGTGTATGGTTTTTTGTTATTACGTGTATTTGTTACTTGTCCGGACTCTTTACGGGGATTTAAAAATAAAATAATGACTATGATGGTAAATTATAATTCTGAAAATTACAAATAGTATGTGCATATGAACTGAAGTGTGAAACATTTATATATTATCATAATCAAAAGTAACACTTCCGATAACGGTAACTTAACAACATTTTAAACTATGTGCAAAATGGTCCACTATACATCAGACATATTGGAAATTGTTTTACTAAGACTACTAATTATATTGCAATTCATCGGAATAATTTTCTTTGTGATTATGATTGGACCAGCTTATAGTGAAGCAAATATTTAGGTGCTAGTCTGATGCTTACATGTAGATATGTATGTATGTCTGCGCGTCAGCCATCAACAAACACGCAAACATTCCAATAACGTTAACGTACTGCTTGTACTTTCGAGCTGCACTTGTTATATATAAATTGTCATATTAAGACAAGGGTTCAATGCATAGAACGTTGCTCTCTAAGGTGTATTTTTGTCGTGAACCAGACATCACTATATAATATATATTCCGTCCAATCTCTTTAACCTCACAAGGGTTGGTCAAAGGGTTAAAGTAAGACCGACCAATTATGGACAATACGTGAATACCGGATGTCCGCAGCTGTAACTTTCGTTTGCTTTGGCGGGGATTCGTTTTGAAGTTTTCGAAATGACGTGGTAAGTCTTGTTTTATGATATGGACTAGGAGCAGTGCGGTTTGAAATTCAAGAATGCAAAAATCTGATACTTGTTGCAAACGGTAGGAAAAAAATAACGTCAGTGATGAAGTATTTACATAAATAGTTGCCTTGAGAAACTAAGTTTAAAGCTTCAACGTACCATCTGGACCATAGACACTGATACGAGCCCGTGGGTAGGTGTAGTTGAAGCTCTCGGGAACCAGGTACACACACTTGGCGCTCACAGAGTCGAATTGTTCCATTTCACCCGTGCCTGTCAGAGTCTGCCGTGGAAACAAAACAACAAAAGTCTATATTTAAAAAATCAATTTTATAAAATATTATTATCGTTATCTATAACATTTCATTGATGAGTACCTACATTTGAGTGGAATGAAGTGAAACGTGCCCTAAGAGGCTGAAGTACCAACATTAGAGTGGAAAGTTGTGACACTTGACCTATGAGGCTGAAGTACCAACATTAGAGTGGAAAGTTGTTACACGTGACCTATGGGGCTGAAGTACCAACATTGGAGTGGAAAGTTGTGAAACTTGATCTATGAGGCTGAAGTACTAATTTTGGAATGGAAACGTTGTGAAACTTGATCTATGAGGCTGAAGTACTGATTTTGGAATGGAAAGTTATGAAACGTGATCTGAGGTTGAAGTACGAACATTGGAGTTGAAAGTTGTGAAACTTGACCTATGGGGCTAAAGTACCAACATTAGAGTTGGAAGTTGTGAAACGTGACCTATGAGGCTAGCGTACCAATATTGGAGTGGAAAGTTGTGATACTTGACCTATGGGGCTGAAGTACCAACATTGGAGTGGAAAGTTGTAAAGCTTGTCAGGATTCGATCATGAAGTACCAACATTGGATTAGAAAGTTGTGAAACTTGTCAGGATTCGATCATGAAGTACCAACATTGGATTAGAAAGTTGTGAAACTTGTCAGGATGCGATCATGAAGTACCAACATCAGAGTGGAAAGTTGTGAAACGTGACCTATGGGGCTGAAGTACCAACATTGGAGTGGAAAGTTGTGAAGCTTGTCAGGATTCGATCATGAAGTACCAACATTGGAGTGGAAACGTTGCGAAACTTGACCTATGAGGAGTAAACTATTGATTTTAGGCACTCAGCTATGGATGAGTACTCGATGGTTGATGACTAAAGGGTAGAAAAATGAAAACTTACGGTGAGCATGGTAGGGGTGGAACTACAGTCCGTGTTGTACTTCAAGTTGAACTGGACAGGAGCCGTGTCGAAGTAGAGGTTGGTCAGGTGACATTCCTCCTCGATCTCCACCATGGCAGCGCTGATATAGCTGGCCGTAGACAGCGTCAACTGCAAATGACGTCATGACGTTTGATTAACTAAGCAAGTCTAAAGGCTCACAGAGGTATATTGCAGTGGTTACCATACGGCCTCCTAACCTTATTTTCTACCAGTATAGACTACTCTTCCGACATCTGAAATCGAAACATCTACGAAAAGAGATTACTCTTCTAACCTCCAGGTGAATATATGTATGATTATCTATCGTTTAGAACTCACTGTTTTCTCTGCTCCATCATCTGTCATATCAAGAGCAGTACCCTTCTGTGTGGCGTTGGTCAGATCATCAAAAAAGTTGAGAAAGGCTGTGTACTCTGAAGTAAATATGGTTACCAGTAAACAGTGCAAGATCGTGCAACGACTATATCAATTTGTGCAAGGTGTGTTCTAACAACTTTTACCAATAATCTATGACCTTACGTTATTACTTATTTTCATAGGATAAGCATATGAATTACAGCTTATTTGTGATCAAGTTAGCGTAAATCGTTGACTTAAAGATGATGACATTGGTGACACTTCATCAACAAATCTTCGCGTTCTTTTTCCATTCAAAAAGACAATCGCTATGAAAACATCAAACATGTCTCTTATTTTCAAACAGGTGTATCTCCGTTCGCGATGTATACAAACTTAAAGAGTTCAACCTACTTGTTCTGTCGAAAACACTGGCTACTGCCGTTCCTCCACAGAGCTGTTCATTCTCGCCTGGACACAAAGTCTTGCATGTGCTTTCGTCACTCAGGGTCGATGGGTCACTCAGACAATAGCATTTGTCTCCCTGGGAAAAGAAAACATAAGACTTTAAAGAGAGGTATTTGTGGATACCTGGCTTACAATCATTGCCCGATTTGTACCCGAGAGACATTACCCGACTTTTACCCCAGAAACATTAGCCGACTTTAACCTGTGGGGCATTAACCTTTGCCCGACTTGTTCCTGAGAAGTAATATCAGATTTGAATCCGAGGAAAATTACTCGACTTGTATCCAAAAGACATTTCCCGACTTGTGCCCCAGAAAAACTGCCCGACTGCAACCTGAGGGACATTGCGCGAAGTGTACTAGAGGGATATTTCCAGACTTGTAACAGAGGGACATTACCCGATTTGTATCCAAGAGACATTGCCATACTTGCTCTTGAGGGAGAATAACCGACTTGTATCCAAGAGACATTTCCCTACCTGTATCCAAGAGACATAACCCGATCTGTATCCAAGAGACATAACCTGACCTTTGCCCCAGAAAGATTGTCCGACTCAACCTAAGTGGCATTGCCCGAAGTAAACATTACCCGACTTGTACTAAGGGGACTTTATCCGACTTGTAACCGAGGGACATTACTCGACTCGACAAAAGCATTGTCCGGCTTTAACCTGAGGGACATTATACAATTATTGACTTCAGTTGAGGTGAATCCAATGGTTTATTGACCTCGCAACACGTATGTTCACCGAGGCGATAGCCGAGGTGAACATAAGTTTCCGAGGTCAATAAACCATTGGATTTATCGATAACTGAAGTCAACAACTGTTTTATTATATGATTTATGAACGTTTCAGTTATTTTGTAAACTTTTCAATTATTTTAATTTTTTTTGGAAGCAACTCTTTACGGCGCTCCTCGTAGTGGCGATCTATTTTTAGCTCCAGGTCTTTGGATTGTTATGTTGACCTCGCGTGACGTTTCCCGCGGTCAACATAAGGTTTGATCATTGTCGGTGACCAACTTCCTCGACCAATCAGAAGACAGATCAATCGTCCATCATATAATAATGCCCGTTATGTACACATGATACATTACCCTTCTTGTTCCTGAGGAACAGTAACTGACTTGTATCCATGAGACATTGCCCGACTTGTGCCCCAGAAAATTTACCTACTCAACCTGAGGGACATTGCCCGAAGTGTATACGAGTGACATTACCCAACTTGTACCTGAGGAATATAGACCTGTACCCGAGAGAAATGGCCCGCCTTTCACCCGAAGAACATTTCCCGACCTGAACTCGAAGGATATTGCCCAACATGTACCCAAGAAACATTGACAAACATACCCTTTTAAGGGGCAGTAGCACATTTTCAGGGGGAATATAAGGTGATGTCAGGAAAATGAGCAGTCATGATTGAAATATATAATGTGATGTTTAGCCATGCGATGCCTTTTTCTACCAAAAACTGAATTAAAGGTGTTCACATAAAATGGCCGCCAATGGATTTTAAGTGAATCTTCATACTTTGTCCTCTGATTATGGATGATTGGTATTTGTAAAACGACTTTTGACACTGTCAAGATAATACATTTAGCATTAACGTACAATTATCAGTGAAAATTTTAAGATATAAAATTTTCAAAAAACGTGCTACTGCCCCTTCAACGAGTACTTCTTTCTCATCAATGAGTTGTAATATCCTATCTTTTCCAAGTTCTCTTTGCCATTTGTACCTGATGTTACTAAACATACCTGAACATGCCTGTATCATATTAATATTAGTTATACGGAACAATCAAACTGCATGACTCTTAACGTCTTTATGTTGGGGGAGAGTATTTCGGAAAAATATTGTATACCCAATTCATGATATTATGTATAGACCATTATTGGATATTTTGCACATGATTGTAACGTAATCAAAATATTATTTTGTGATAAGGAATTAAATCCAAACACTTTCAAAACACTTTTGGCACTTATTGTCGGAGACTTTTTTCTTTCATAATTGCGGGAACTGATCCTCAAGAAATTGACAAGCATCGCAAACACTGATTTCCAAATGGTTTTACACTAAAGAATGAAGTCATGCAAGTTGTTATTGAAGTACTCGATTTATCCATACATATCATCCTGCAAGATGTCAGCGTTTTTGATCCCAAAGACCATCTTCATTGACAACATTTTGATTGACAGGCTTCTATATTTGAAATTAACATCAGTGTGAGAATCTATACCGTGGATAATGGCATTAAATATTGAATTTACTTGTGGGTATTGAGATACTAATGAAATATTTATCAAACAGATGGCTTAGGACAGTTGAATATTCCCTTGGTACACCATTGGGATGTATTTGAATATATGCATACACACTGATAGTCAACAACTAAGTCAATGATTTTTACTGATAACGTAGCATGAATAAAAGATAGAAAAGATAAAATGATAAAACCATAGAAACGGTAAATACAGAGCGAGCAGGGGTTATGACTTAATGTTTTTACTCCACGGGTGAGGGGGGGGGGGGGGGGTGCCTTTATATGGATTGCTTAGTGAAGCGGGGGAGGGGGGCAATTTTTTTGTGAGAGCGGGGGTTTGCTTTAAAAATAAGACGGTGATTTATATGGATTGCTTACTGTGGGGGTACAAATCAATGATTGAAGGAATGTGAATTTTGCGGAAGGTTATAGTTGAATGATTGATGAATGTGTGATGGATTGATGTATTATTGTTGAATTGTTAACATATGATGAATGGTTGATGTATGATTGACAATTCATTGACGGATGATTGATAGATATTTTTTAAATATTGCATGATTCATAAATTATTCGTAACTGATGTTTAAGTGTTGAATAATTCATGATTGATAAATGGTTTAGTGTTTGATTATTGGTGATATATGATTGATTGACGATGAATTGATTATTGATTATTGATTGATAATTGATCATCAAGATTCGGGGATTACTTATTGACAAATGAATGATTTATGACTCATAGGTGAGTGATGAATGATTGATTGGGCGATTCATGGATAATTGATGATTCATCGAGTCAAGTCAAGTTTATTCTCATAAGTCATAAATCGTGAAATAGAGTTATGAAATGATACATTGAAGAAATACAGATTAATCAAGGGAGCATACGCAAGAAATATTTGATATACAAAGCACTTTTGATTTATAACAAGTATTGGTTTATATGTGATTGACATAAGTAAAACATTTTATTCATTGATAAATGTTTACAATGATATGCAGGAAGATATCGTTTCGTAATTTATTTAAAATATTACACTCTTACATAAAATTAAGTTCATCCCCAATCTTACACTTACATTATATAATCAAAACGTCTAAATTCCCTCGCCCCCCCCCCCCCCCCCCCCCCCCCCCTTCCACACGTCCTACCCTCCTGTCAAAATGTCAACCGGAAGTCTCACTGAATCTCACTGGGAGTGGGCAGGGGCCCCGACTTTTAAGGGTCGGCGGCCCGTTCATGAAACTTTTAAAATGTATACCAACTGGCACGGTACCTCGGTAGCTCACGTGGCAAAGGCGCTACAATGACGTAACAGATAATAATTTATTGGAACAATATAAGGCGTTGTTGACTGATGGACTTGATTATTGCTATGATTTTATATTTTCAATTAATGACTCACTTTTCATCCATTCCTTTCTGTAGATGGGTATCATTCAAACATATATACATCAAATGTATGCCACATGATTGGCCCATTTATAGAGTGCAGTGTTATGGTCACGTCATGGTGGAGTTGTTTTTTGCTCCAAAATCTAGATTTTGATAATAGCCATCAGCGTCAATTCTTTATAATATCAAGTTGCTATTCGTGATGATTATGATAGAAAACATATCTAAAGGAAGGAATGTATATAATTGAGTATTATTGATAAAGGTAATTGACAAACGTCGCAAGTCAATAAAACCATATACTGATAAGGCAGAGGAACACGAAGGTAACTGTTCATATAAATGGATTTCCCCGTTTATCTGATTGGCCTACTAGGTCACATGGCAGCATTGACGACAAGCGATGTCAATCTGTGTGATCTGCAAAAGGTTGATGTATCAATCTAAGCACTTCTGATGGCTAAATACATTTTAGAAATGCGGGTCTTAAACGCCGTGTATCACGTGCAGTAAAGTGAACCAACCGATACGCATCGTCTTATATTTCTAGAATTAGAGTTATTATAAAACAAGTAATCAAAACCTTTTTCATATCATAAAATTAAAGACATCAGGCTCGGTTCAGACATTGATTTGTCGACCTCTGTATTATACACATCGGCGTTACCTCACTGACAATATCGCGTCCAAGGTCCAAAAATCATTGGATCAACCTTACTTGATATCAATAGTTACACAACGCGGGATATTATTTCCTTTGTCTTTACAGGTTACTATTTGACATAACGACCTAGGTGCGTTATGTGGATTACTTCAGCCTGAAAAATACTGTTTTTTCCTAATTATTTTTAAATCGTGTTTAACAAAATAGAAAAATAAGTTCTAAAATGATGTCCCATGTTGTGTAAGACGGTTATATACTCCTTTTCGGTTTATATGGGATATAAAGCCCTCGGCTTCGCCTCGGGCTGTATATCCCATATCAACCTCAAAGGAGTATATAACCTATACTTAACTACTGATAAGGCAAATTGACAAGAATAACAGTTCAAAAGAGTCACTTACCGATAGAGCAAAATGAGAATCAGAAGGACACTCTGTGTAACACCTGCTCATCGAGTTCTGCGCAATGGTATTTGAACCACTAGATGGTTCTGACTTGCATCCCACGTATCCTGCAAATAATAATAATGATAATGTACATACTTATATTGTGCCTTTTCCACGTTCTAAGACATGCAGTTACATTATTAGTGTATATTATTAGAGCGTACTTTCACAGCTGTTACTAAGCAGTTATCGCGACCACGTAGGTCATTACATCCTACCCATTTTCACAGCTGGGTGGACTGAGTGCAATTTTGATGAAGTGCCTTGTCCAGGGATACAACACAGTATGAGACCCAAATCACAACTTTTGGTGTCTCCGCCGGGATTCGAACAGCATGCTAACCACTACACCACAAATGTAGGTAATGCCATTGTAAACTCAATTTAGAGTTTAGTGTGTTCTTTGTTAACTTGATAACATCCATTCTGAAGGACAGAATAAAAAGTTTTAAATTGTTTTAAACGTAGAACGAAAAACAACACAAACTGTTACCTGATAGCAAATAATTCATAAGTAAAAATAATTTATGAATTATAGAACGATATGTAGCAATAAAAGGAATAAACGCTTACTAAGATAAGGTTAAGCACATTTTGGATATTCACATTAAAAAATTGTGGTACACTTTTGTAAAAAATTGTGCTACATCATCCAGGGAAATGGAATATTGGTAGTTGCAATGTGAGCAATTCCTTTTATTTCGTTCAAGTGGTCAAATTTAGTATCTGACCTTTGTATAGAGGCACTGGTTACACAACTATGAACCTTGAAAGGCATATGAACACCACTATGAACCCTAGAGGCAACGAGAAATGTTTGATTAACGAATTGAACTCATAAGAAATCCAAACATTTGTTGATCATTGCCTTTGTGTAAATGATTGACCGAGTTTGTAAAAAAGGAATGCATTTTTTAATAATCAGTGACATCAAATATAGTTAAATGTGTAAAAATTAAGTGGGTAATACAAATGATGTTTTGATATCTGAACCCGAAGACTTAAAGGGGCAGTAGCACGTTTTTTGGATAATTTTAAATTTTAAATTTGTTCACTGATAATTGCATGTTATTGCTAAGTGTATTATTTCGATAGTGTCATAAATCTCATTACAAAAGCCAATCAGCCATAGTCAGAGGACAAAGTATGAAGATTCGCATAATATCCATTGGCGGCCATTTTGTGTGAACACCTTTAATTCATTTTGTGTAAGAAAAAGGAATCGCATGGCTAAACTTCACATGATATATTTGAATTATTATTGCTACATTTAGTTTAAATACATTGATTTTTAAGTGAAACCATGAATTTTCGTTTTCCTGGTATCACCTTATATTCCCCCTAAAAACGTGCTACTGTCCCTTTAAAATGTCAACATTGACTATCTTTCTTTGAAGAATTATTCACAAAATCTGAATTTTTCTAATTTAAAATATTTTATCTAAATATGGTTACCATCTCCTAGTATCAAGTTTGTCAGTCTAAGTAAACCTAGCCTCAATATTATCCGTTTCATTCCTATACGACCTTTCCGCGACCTATGCCCCTCCAACGTTATACGTGCGAAGGCAGACTATTGTGGCTTGGTAAGAAGAGTTCTGATAGGTCAATTCGATACGTGGGCAGACGCGACCCTCTACTATACCTTTCTAGACTCAGTATAGGAATGAAACGGATACTACTGAGGCTAGGTTTACTTTGACTGTCACTTTTGTAGTTTTCAATTAAAAGGGATGCTTAGCTTTTCATTATGTTACATAATATAGGAGATGAAACAATAATCGAAGCATAAAATGTTCATATCAAAAACATAATATATATTTAAAAAAAGCAATATGGAAACGTCCCCTCACTGCGCTACAAAAATCGAAATTATATATAAACCTTCACTCCTAATTTGAGCTATTTTAAGTATATGAATTACATTCTATAAATCAAGTATAATATTGTCTTCCTCACCCGATGTGATATAAGGTAGATACTGAACGGACTTCCATTTACTATTTTCTTCAAACGAATAAGTGATTCAGTATAAAACGAGCGAAAGCGAGTTTGACACCAAATCATTCACGGGTTTTTCTTTTTTGTATTTTTTCCCACGAGTTTGATAAAACATATTGAATGGAAGAAGGTAAAAGTACATTGTATGCTATTGTTTCGTTTATTACTAACGCAAAACATCAAGCAAAATTTCGGACAGAGTTCTGGAATTAATATTTTCGCGACTCGACAGCCATTTAACGGTTTTCAATTAAAAGGGGTGTTTAGTTTTTCAATATGCGACATAATATATGATTCAATAATCGATAAAATGTTTATATCATAAACATAATATGTATTAAAAAAAACAATATGAAAAGGGAAGGAGGTAAATGTACAATGTAGGCTATTGTTTCGTTTGTTACTTACCCAAAACATCAAGCAAAATTTCGGACAGTGTTCAGTGTTCTGGAAGTGTTCAGTGTTCAGTGTTCTGGAAGTGTTCAGTGTTCAGTGTTCTTGAAGTGTTCCGTGTTCTGGAAGTGTTCAGTGTTCTGGAAGTGTTCAGTGTTCTGGAAGTGTTCAGTGTTCAGTGTTCTGGAAGTGATCAGTGTTCAGTGTTCTGGAAGTGTTCAGTGTTCTGGAAGTGTTCAGTGTTCTGGAAGTGTTCAGTGTTCTGGAAGTGTTCAGTGTTCAGTGTTCTGGAAGTGTTCAGTGTTCAGTGTTCTGGAAGTGTTCAGTGTTCTGGAAGTGTTCAGTGTTCTGGAAGTGTTCAGTGTTCTGGAAGTGTTCAGTGTTCTGGAAGTGTTCAGTGTTCTGGAAGTGTTCCGTGTTCTGGAAGTGTTCAGTGTTCAGTGTTCTGGAAGTGTTCAGTGTTCTGTAAGTGTTCAGTGTTCTGGAAGTGTTCAGTGTTCAGTGTTCTTGAAGTGTTCTGTGTTCTGGAAGTCTTCAGTGTTCAGTGTTCTGGAAGTGTTCAGTGTTCAGTGTTCTGGAAGTGTTCAGTGTTCTGGAAGTGTTCAGTGTTCAGTGTTCTGGAAGTGTTCAGTGTTCAGTGTTCTGGAAGTGTTCAGTGTTCTGGAAGTGTTCAGTGTTAAGTGTTCTGGAAGTGTTCAGTGTTCTGGAAGTGTTCAGTGTTCAGTGTTCTGGAAGTGTTCAGTGATCAGTGTTCTAGAAGTGTTCAGTGTTCTTGAAGTGTTCAGTGTTCTGGAAGTGTTTAGTGTTCTGGAAGTGTTCAGTGTTCTGGAAGTGTTCAGTGTTCTGGAAGTGTTCAGTGTTCAGTGTTCTGGAAGTGTTCAGTGTTCTGGAAGTGTTCCGTGTTCTGGAAGTGTTCAGTGTTCTGGAAGTGTTCAGTGTTCAGTGTTCTGGAAGTATTCAGTGTTCAGTGTTCAGTGTTCTTGAAGTGTTCCGTGTTCTGGAAGTGTTCAGTGTTCTGGAAGTGTTCAGTGTTCAGTGTTCAGTGTTCAGTGTTCTTGAAGTGTGCCGTGTTCTGGAAGTGTTCAGTGTTCAGTGTTCAGTGTTCTTGAAGTGTTCCGTGTTCTGGAAGTGTTCAGTGTTCAGTGTTCTGGAAGTGTTCAGTGTTCAGTGTTCAGTGTTCTTGAAGTGTTCCGTGTTCTGGAAGTGTTCAGTGTTCTGGAAGTGTTCAGTGTTCTTGAAGTGTTCAGTGTTCTGGAAGTGTTCAGTGTTCTGGAAGTGTTCAGTGTTCAGTGTTCTTGAAGTGTTCCGTGTTCTGGAAGTGTTCAGTGTTCTGGAAGTGTTCAGTGTTCAGTGTTCTGGATGTGTTCAGTGTTCTGGAAGTGTTCAGTGTTCTTGAAGTGTTCAGTGTTCTGGAAGTGTTCAGTGTTCAGTGTTCTGGAAGTGTTCAGTGATCAGTGTTCTGGAAGTGTTCAGTGTTCAGTGTTCTGGAAGTGTTCAGTGTTCAGTGTTCAGTGTTCTTGAAGTGTTCAGTGTACTGGAAGTGTTCAGTGTTCAGTGTTCTTGAAGTGTTCCGTGTTCTGGAAGTGTTCAGTGTTCAGTGTTCTGGAAGTGTTCAGTGTTCAGTGTTCTGGAAGTTTTCAGTGTTCAGTGTTCTGGAAGTGTTCAGTGTACTGGAAGTGTTCAGTGTTCAGTGTTCTTGAAGTGTTCCGTGTTCCTGAAGTGTTCAGTGTTCAGTGTTCTGGAAGTGTTCAGTGTTCAGTGTTCTGGAAGTGTTCAGTGTTCAGTGTTCTGGAAGTGTTCAGTGTTCTTGAAGTGTTCAATGTTCTGGAAGTGTTCAGTGTTCAGTGTTCAGTGTTCAGTGTTCTTGAAGTGTTCCGTGTTCTGGAAGTGTTCAGTGTTCTGGAAAGTTCAGTGTTCTGGATGTGTTCAGTGTTCAGTGTTCAGTGATCAGTGTTCCGTGTTCTGGAAGTGTTCAGTGTTCAGTGTTCTGGAAGTGTTCAGTGTTCTGGAAGTGTTCAGTGTTCAGTGTTCAGTGATCAGTGTTCTGGAAGTGTTCAGTGTTCTGGAAGTGTTCAGTGTTCAGTGTTCTGGAAGTGTTCAGTGTTAAGTGTTCTGGAAGTGTTCAGTGATCAGTGTTCAGTGTTCTGGAAGTGTTCAGTGATCAGTGTTCAGTGTTCTGGAAGTGTTCAGTGTTCAGTGTTCTTGAAGTGTTCCGTGTTCAGGAAGTGTTCAGTGTTCAGTGTTCTGGAAGTGTTCAGTGTTCAGGAAGTGTTCAGTGTTCTGGAAGTGTTCAGTGTTCTGGAAGTGTTCAGTGTTCCGTGTTCTGGAAGTGTTCCGTGTCCTGGAAGTGTTCAGTGTTCAGTGTTCTGGAAGTGTTCAGTGTTCTGGAAGTGTTCAGTGTTCTGGTAGTGTTCAGTGTTCCGTGTTCTGGAAGTGTTCAGTGTTCAGTGATCAGTGTTCAGTGTTCAGTGATCAGTGTTCAGTGTTCTGGAAGTGTTCAGTGTTAAGTGTTCTGGAAGTGTTCAGTGTTCAGTGTTCTGGAAGTGTTCAGTGTTAAGTGTTCTGGAAGTGTTCAGTGATCAGTGTTCAGTGTTCTGGAAGTGTTCAGTGATCAGTGTTCAGTGTTCTGGAAGTGTTCAGTGTTCAGTGTTCTTGAAGTGTTCCGTGTTCTTGAAGTGTTCAGTGTTCAGTGTTCTGGAAGTGTTCAGTGTTCTTGAAGTGTTCAGTGTTCTGGAAGTGTTCAGTGTTCTCGAAGTGTTCAGTGTTCCGTGTTCTGGAAGTGTTCAGTGTTCAGTGTTCAGTGTTCTGGAAGTGTTCAGTGTTCAGTGTTCTGGAAGTGTTCAGTGTTCAGTGTTCTGGAAGTGTTCAGTGATCAGTGTTCAGTTTTCTGGAAGTGTTCAGTGTTCTGGAAGTGTTCAGTGTTCTGGAAGTGTTCAGTGTTCAGTGTTCTGGAAGTGTTCAGTGATCAGTGTTCAGTGTTCTATAAGTGTTCAGTGTTCAGTGTTCTGGAAGTGTTCAGTGTTCAGTGATTAGTGTTCAGTGTTCTGGAAGTGTTCAGTGTTCAGTGTTCTTGAAGTGTTCAGTGTTCTGGAAGTGTTCAGTGTTCAGTGTTCTTGAAGTGTTCCGTGTTCTGGAAGTGTTCAGTGTTCAGTGTTCTGGAAGTGTTCAGTGTTCTGGAAGTGTTCAGTGTTCAGTGTTCTGGAAGTGTTCAGTGTTCAGTGTTCTGGAAGTGTTCAGTGTTCAGTGTTCTTGAAGTGTTCAGTGTTCTGGAAGTGTTCAGTGTTCAGTGTTCTTGAAGTGTTCCGTGTTCTGGAAGTGTTCAGTGTTCAGTGTTCTGGAAGTGTTCAGTGTTCAGTGTTCTGGAAGTGTTCAGTGTTCAGTGTTCTGGAAGTGTTCAGTGTTCAGTGTTCTGGAAGTGTTCAGTCTTCCGTGTTCTGGAAGTATCATTTTCGCGACTCGACAGCCATTGAGACGGCGCACTTACATTGTGACATAGTTGCATTGTATTTCACTAGTTTTTATGCCATGTACAATTCACCACTGTGATATCTTAAAGGGTGAGTAATAAACAAAGTATATGTCAAGAAAGTATGAATCACTCACCCGGATCCGGAAATGCTTCTAGAGTTTCAGAAAGAAGAATTTTCATGCCATCAGCCGCCTCGTCGATATATCGACGTGGGTTAAACACAGCAACAAGCGTGTTGGTTGATCCTGACTTGTAGAGTTTGTAACCATCACCACTGAAAAGGAAGAACTTACATTATTAATGTACTTATATATATATATAAATACGTGTATTATTTCTTAAATTTTCATTTTTTAAATCAGTAAAACTGGAAGCCTTATTTACTGAGTGAAATCAAAAGATTTTACTTGATTTGATAACACTTCCAGTCATGTGACGTATTCGTTCATGTCGAAGTAAGGTGAGGTGATGTGGGGCTTGTATTATTGCATTGAGAAAGCCCGCAACACTACTTTGGCTATGGGTTGCGGTGAAACCATCTGCTGGAACTAGCAAACAATAGGTGGTACGGCGCTAAAAATTCTGTGCAGCATTGCACCCGAACCTAACTGCGTGTGGAACAGTTCTCTAATGCATACAAAGTTGTCGAGCCCCTGGCGGGATTCGAAACCGGACCCGATCCGAAGCCATAAGCGCAACAAGACGTTCGGGGGGATAATCGAGAATAACATTCTTTCAGCGAGAATAGTTAACGTTATTCACGAAGCTTCAATCAAAGAAATCAGATTACATATTAGATTAAAACCAGGAAAACTCTTTTCGCAAACTTTGAAATCGTAATTACACCTTTTAACTTCTCCATTCATGAAAACATCAAACTTTACTGCAATAAATAAGTAAAAATATGATGTAAAGCCAGTGCAATTGTATCCTGCCTAGTTCGGATATACAACCACTATACTCACATCAGACCATTCCGGCAATTGTCTCTTATCGCCTTCTTTTTGCAAAAAATATTACTTTTTTTCAAAAAAGTTCGAAATCAACAGTCCTTTTATCCGGGCACTGCAGAAATGCTGACCTCACGTCATTCCATATTGCAAACATGATGATGGCGATTACAAATCTACAAGTGGTTATATATAACTTACTCAACAACTTGTCCATTGGTGACATTTTCGGCTCCAAAACCGCAGGAGACTGGATCAGCTAAAGGACATTCATCAAGCTCGATCAGGGCGGTGCCCTGTTGGTCATACACTATGAACTGGATCTGCAACAGGAATTTGAAGGTTACCTTAGTCCACTTGGTTTAGAATTTGAAGAAGAAATGTAATTCGAGGGCGGCTGAGTTAACTGTCATTTCCAGATGGATTAGATACACGGATAATTGCAGCTCGAATGAAAATTGAACTACAAGAAAGCCCTTAAGCCGTTAAAAGGCGAATTAAGGTACACATAACGTATATCTTTGCAGTGTCTGAACCAAAAAAAATGAACTGGTGTTCATGATTTTTCAGATGTGACGATTTAACGTACAGATCAATCTCTTGTTGGTAAGATGAACGTTTCATTTTTGCCAAGGCGTTGAAAGAGACCAAGTGATCAAAATTTTCAAATTTGTATATACCTTTTCTTCTTTTGTACTTATTCAACGTACCTCTTATGTGTTTTTTATAAATAGATTTTATCGAGATTTTTAACCGATTTATAAAGTTGGGTTTGTGAAAGTTGCTTTATTCTATGTATTCATTTAAGAAAAATGCATAAAAGCCTCGGTAAACTAAAGATTCAATGATAGTATCACGGAATGATATTTTACATCAAAGAGTGCAAAATGCAATCTATGTCAAACTAAACGCAAATATAATTTGTATCTGGACATTTAGGTAGGTGGAAAAACTTTATGGATGCAGCTGTACGCAGGTATATGTTAACGTTAGATTGCAAGTATACTATAAGAGCCATTGTAAGAAAAAACAGAACAGATTCGAGCTGACTTGGAGAGAGTAGGAAAAGGGCCTCTTTTCATATTCATAAAAAGGGGAAACCAAATAAAAACAAGTTTGTGAGGCTGCTTTCAGAGATTCTTGGTTCAGTAGAATGTTGAACAAAGAAGAAATTGAAGGAACTGAAGTCCTTTATCTATTTTATGGACAAGATTTAATCGGAAAAGGTGAAAGAATACTCCATAGCTGGTCGTACTCAATTTCCGATCGATTATAGATGAAAAAACACATTAAAACACAAAATTCAGTGAAGGTTAATTCTGTTCAACACCTTCGCATGTTCAACACCTTCGCAAAAAATGTTTGTTTAAGAATTTGGATACATTGAATACAGGATTGATTGTAAGACATAAGTTTCGTTTATATTCTATGTTCTTAAATTCAAGAGGAGGCAGGTTATAGATACAGGATGTGGTTTCAATAGCGATAATAGGATCTCAACCAGCTCTTATAAATAAACCATAATGTCTTTATTTGATCCTTGAAAAGAAGAACCAAGAAAACTGAAAAGCAATACGAAAAGAATGCAATTATCGACTAAATAAATATTTTCAATTCAAAGGGATCAATAAGATGCAATGAAATGTACATACACACCCTTACATAACTGAATGATCATTATTTAACGTATGGATCAACATTGATGACAAAATTATAAAAAAGAAAACCTCATAACAAATTTATTCTGTGAATTGATTGAAGCTTCAAAATTAAATGTAGGTAACAGTTATCGACCTCGTCATGTAAAAAGGCGTTATCAACATTGTGTAATATTTGTTAATTATAAATACATATCCATTTTAAATGGTTGCTATTTATCTTACTCTACCGTTGACGTCATGCAAAGATCGATAAATTCAACACCAGTGTGATTATAAATTAATGTTTACTATTCACATCCTATTGTAGAATAGATATGTTTTTGTTTCTTAAGCATTTACTATTTCCATTATATTTTCTTAAGTATTTGCTATTTCCCGTTGTACCTGTTCATCTCTTTAAAGGGGCAGTAGCACGTTTTAGGGGAAATATGAAGCTATGTTAGGAACATAGAAATAAATGGTTCATATTTGAAAGACAATGTCTTTAAACTAAATGATGCAGTAATAAATCAAATAAATGATACAAACTTCAGCCATGCGATTACTTTTCTTACACAAAATGATTTAAAGGTGTTCACACATAAATGGCCGCCAATGGACTTTATGTGAATCTTTATAATTTGTTATCTTACTATAGTTGATTGTTTTGTGTAATGAGATTTTGAGACTATACAAAAAATTACATTTAGCATTAACGTTCAATAATCAGCGAATCTTTACCAAAACAAATGCTACTGTCACTTTAAAGTGGTTGTTTAATCTTACCAAATGCTCCTTGGTTCATCTTTGGTATTCCTATCTGTACTACATGCCTCATGAAATCATCCTCTATGATCTCAAGGTGAACGATCATAAAATTAATACCCACTAGATTAAGATATAAATCCTTTTAAAAATCCCTGAGCATATTTGTAGATCGAAAAACATATCATATTAAAAAACTTTAAACAGCCGCAGATTCAATCACAATGCTTATCAAATCACCTGGTACACATGTACATCCCTAGACTCGTATAAAGTCACCTTATTCATACCCGTACATTTAAATACAAGAAATATAAAAACAACCTGTAAACAGCCGTAGATACATGTATATCCGTAGACTCAGCTTAACATCCTACCAAACAAACTTGTTCGTACACTTAGTTTAATTACTCACCACTTTAATTAAGCCCCTCTCCCACCAATATGTTCATGATCATTGTAACGTTAATGTCCGAATCTCCATTTTGCATCTAAAATTTACGTAACTACTTCATCCGAATCAATCATAAAAGATGCTGTTT
Source organism: Steromphala cineraria (assembly GCA_916613615.1). Taxonomy (NCBI): domain Eukaryota; kingdom Metazoa; phylum Mollusca; class Gastropoda; order Trochida; family Trochidae; genus Steromphala; species Steromphala cineraria. The sequence continues at coordinate 32,240,084 of OU744732.1, forward strand.
CATACTTGCATGCGGTTCAGGCTGAAATTTAGCTATTAAGAAAAGAAATACATAATTTTTTAGAAAAAGCTTTCGTCGAAATTTTGATATCATATTGAGATTGTTTACTCAACACTAATATGCTTATTTCGACGCCCAAAGCACAGAACCCCTTGTAGAAAGGGCCTTTGTTTTTCACGAACCCGCTTTCGGTGACGTAATCATTACGCGTGTAGGATTTACACGGTGTCACAACTGGCGTATTTGTGTTCGATTGGTATCAACTTTGGCAGTAACGAATACCTTATTCGGAGAAAAAGAAAAGAACATCTAGTCGTGCGCGATAAAGACGGTTTTCAAGCGTTTATTTAGAGACCGGAAGTTGTGAGATGGCCACACTTGATTCGCCTTTATGCCTTTATATCATATGTAATGAATTTTGGTCCGATTTTCCCTAGGTTGGTCGCTAATTTTTTCTAAAAATACAACGAATACATTAAAAATACTTTTTTAAATATTGCAAGTATGATACAGCATCTTTAAGAAACCTCCGCTTTTACAACCAAATGTTCTTAGCAGTTCCTTCACACCGCCTAGCATCATACGGAAAAAGATCATTTCAATTTGCAGCCCCATCTCTATGGAACCAATCGGAATCAAACCCTTACAATCAACTGACTCTTTTACAAACTCTTTAAAAACACATTTGTTCAAAGAAGCTGACAACTAATATTTGTATTTCCTTAAAGGGGCAGTAGCACGTTTTTAGGGGGAATATAAGGTGATGTCAGGAAAATGAAAATTAATGGTTTCAATTGAAAGACAACGTATTAAAACTAAATTGAGAAGTAATAATTCAGATATATAATGTAAAGTTTAGCCATGCGATTCCTTTTTCTTACACATAATGAATTAAAGGTGTTCACACAAAATGGCCGACAATGGATTTTAGGTGAATCTACACATACGCTTTCCTCTGACTATTGAAGATTGGCTTGTGTAATAAGATTTTTCACACTACCAAAATGATACATTTAGCATTAACATTCAATTATCGGTGAAAAAAATTAAATATAAAATTATCAAAAAACGTGCTACTGCCCCTTTAAATGGTCTCTCTTTAGCGTCTTGAGTATTTTTTTCTGTGTAGATATAAGGCGCTTTATAAAACTAAATATGACAAAAATATGATTAATTCCTTTGTTCTAACTGTACTTGTATTGACCGATACACCTCTTCTTTCTAAATTTATGTCCTTATTGTTGGGGCATCAGGATAAACCTTTTCTAATACACCTCCTCTTTTTGGTACATCTAAACTCGGTCAGCTGAAGACATCTTCGACTTTGGCAAATAAAAAGATTTGTAAAATTTGGAATAATAACTTTTTTAGAATCATGAACAAATATGTCGAGAATCGAACCCGTGACCTTTATGTTTCTACGTTACGCCTCAGAGACCCACGATTCAAACAGGAGGTGTATTGAGCGATACACTTCGGGAAGTGTGGGTATATCTCTCACATATATGGAAATTTGAATTGAATTTAAACGGATTTACAACGTTTACTTATGAAAATGATGCTAGGGTCTCAAGCTCTTATACTGACCCGTGGATTCAAATACTCGGTCATATTGAAGCGCCGAGAGTTACGGTAAGTTCCCTTCAATGCTAGGTCCGTCAAGGTCAGGGTTTCATCGTCGATGCAGTCATTGACGCCCACGAGGTCTGCGATGTCTGCGTCCCAGATCTCTCCCGGGTCATAGCGTCCCCCTGATGGGACCATTAGTAGTGTGAACACCTCGTCAAGACCTGCAACAAGTCATATACGTTGGAATTGAGAATTCGGTCTTATCATTGAAAACTTCTCCGGGAGATATCGTTTATGTGAGATGAAGCGATATCTCCTAGAATATATCGTTTTGAGAATTGTCAAGTACACAATAAGTTTACATCATCAAGAAATGACGTCACACAACTATGATGTCATTTACATGATGACGTACATGTACCAGCGCTATGATTGCACGGTCCTATGTCAGTGGTGTATCAGGAGTTTAATACTTTTTACGGTTAAAGATATTCTAAATGATTAACAGAATTTCACCATGGTGAGATAATATTACATACTTTTTCTTATCAAAATATGACAAAGCGAAACATCTATGCTAGACGAGTTTAGAACTGGTATATACAAGTGTTCATATATTTGATATCAGAAGACACTGGATTAGGATTCGCTACATATTCCTAAAACTTTTGAACAAAAGTTTTTTCCTCAATACACTGTAAATATATCTATTTTTATGTACTATTTTATTAGTTTGACTTCTTCTTTTGGTATTCAAACACATGTAACTTATCTGAGGGTAGACGTAAAAAAACGTTTGCAATCACCAACATTCATTCAGAAGTGATAACATTGAAGGAACAAATGCCGTCCTGATATGAGCTTTCCAAAAAGGAATCACTTAATTTCCTAAAAATAATATAATAGTTATAAACAAAAAACATAATTAGGCACCATATTTTTACTACTAAGACGGGCTGCTCTTCGAAAATCATGATAAAGCAAATGATCTGACCACTCCACAATTCTTTATTGATTTACTAATATTTTCAAATAAGAATCCTCTTTATGCAAAATTAGGAAAATGAGAATATTTATGATAATAGTATAGAATTTTTACCAAAAGTAAGTGTTGTACTGTGATGGTAACTACACAATGAACTTATTGTTCTTGACAAAAGTTTTGATTTCAAATCGACATTCATACAGAATTAATAATGCATGAAAAGTGGCTCCTGGTTGCAATTTCATTCCTTTTTTCAAAACAATTGACCAAAGGCCATTCCGTGCATACATTGATGATTCTTTGAGTTCAATTTGTTAATCAAACACCTCTTTGCTCAATTGTGACCGGATGTGGTATATATTCTTTTCAGTTGAAGGTTTTTTTTTAGATGTGTGTTTTTAACGGTTCGTACAGCTTTAACGGGTGAAAGACCAAAGGCCAATCTGTGCGAACATTGAGTTTCTTTGAGTTCAATTAGTTAATAAAAAACACTCAATTGTGACAGGGTGTGTTCATTCGGTATATATTCTCTTCAGTTGAAGGATGTTTTTAAATGTGTGTTTTAAGCGGTTCGTACTACTTTAACGGGTGATTTTTCTCATGAAGTTATCGCCAGAGTCGAAGGAACGAAAATAATCACATTACAGTGATAAGTATTGCCAATATAAGTTAAGTTCGATTTTGAAAACAAAATACTAAAACAGTTTTTCAAAAACAGTGAAACGTATGTAATGTATTTTACTTACTACATTGCTAAATGATTGGTATATCTAATTATTTTCTAAAAAGTTCCTTATTTGTCATAAAACCATTTTGCTAGTAAAAAAGGGGGCTGAATAATTTCAAATGAATAGTTATTTTTTTAGGATGAATCTATAATGCGTCTTACTCTCTCAAGTATTTCAATTGATGAAACTATCTCTCATTGAATCAAATACCACGCGAACAGGACCCTCCGCCACCTTATTCATGAAGATCATTTAGAAGATAAACATACGTATTCTGAATTCATTTTGAATCAACTTGGAGTTCATCATTCATCCCATTATGTTTTAGGGGCAAGACATCACGGGCTATATGATGATATCTGCTCAACTATACACGGCTATATGAAACTCTAGACCACTTTTGTAATCAAGCACGTAACATCAACGTCACTGATGTATAGATTGTAAGATGCATGTTTATATTGAATCCTACCTTACGGAAAGATGTAAGGGGAATCTTGCTTATTTACAAAACACTTATCCAGGAATTAAGCATTGGAATAGAAACCGACGTACATTAACATCATTAGAAATGATTTATGATAATATCATAATTTTAAAAGCATAGATGATGCTTTCGTTAACGCTAAATGTATTATTTTGAAAGTGTCAAAAACTCATTACACAAACAACTCTTCCATAGTCAGGGAATAAAGTATAAGGATTCACCTAAAATCCATTGGCGGTTATTTTTTGTGAACACCTTTAATTCATTTTGTGTAAGAAAAATGAATCGCATGTCTAAATTTTACATTATATATTTGAATTACTACTGATTCATTAATTTAAATGCATTGTCTTTCAATTGGAACCATTAATTTTCATTTTCCTGACATCACCTTATATTCCCCCTAAAACGTGCTACTTCCCCTTTAAACCACAACTATAAGACTGAACTGAAAGTTAGAATATCCTGAATAATCGGGCATCTAACCAAAGTAAAATACAAGAAATTAATCTTCAGAATGTCACAATTTCCCTGACCTGACAGTCATATAGGCACAACATGATATCTCTGTTCGCACCTTCACCATTAAAATATTAATGTTCCCCGCTGTTACACGTTCAGTATGAACCAGTGGAACCATTAAAACGTACGTCATGTGAATACAAGAACCTGTCAAGCGTATCTGAAAACATATCAACAATCTCTGGTAACAATGAACCTTTGGTTGCATTCTGTTTGACAATAGCAGTGTTGAATAATTTATTTGTTTGGCTGGAAGTGGTAAGTAAAGCACTCGACGAAATAAACAACGGACACGTAGTGCTATCAGTGAATATTGTCCTTTGGGGAAATAATCCAAAATCTCATAAGCCATACGACAAAGTAACTTTCCCTATGTTAATTTTTAACGAAGCTTTAACTGTTTTGTTCAATGAGTGATATGGCCCGGGTTGCTTTAACCTTTATATATAATTTTTATTTACTCTATTTGATATCAAAATAAACTTGAAATATATTGTCCCTACTAATAATGTACACACTCTCTATCGGTTATTTGAGACAATATTTCGCAAGCGCTATCAAATTAAATTTGGTTTTATTATTGATACTCAACAAAGTTATAATTCAGCTATTATGCTAGCAAATGATAAAAACTAAGAACTCAAAATAGATCATTTATAAAACCTGTCAAGCTTGAAAGGCCAACTGATTCCGTTTGTAAGACATCAACAAAAGATAAATTGCTGACCATATGATAACGACATCAAGTTTTATACTCCTATCAATAGTAACATAGTTATAGGGATTATGAAACTGTCATATCAAAGAATTCTCTTTGAATATCTGTAAGTGCTTATGCTTATTAACTGTTTACTTTTCATTATCAACAATACTTCCTTGAAAACCCAGTCTAAGTAAACCTAGCCTCAATAACACTCGCTATACATCCATATTGAGTCTAGCCAGGTGTAGTTAAGACTTGCGTCAGCCGACCTATCGAATTGACCAATCAGGGCTCGGCTTATAGTGTAGGGAGTATTATTGAGGCTAGGTTTACTTAAACTGTTGAAACCCATATTTCGAACTAGAGATAATGTGCGGATACACAAGAGAAGAAGAATAATGTCAAGGTATTATGATGATTGTGTGAGCCTGTTTTAACTTCTAAAGCAGCAATGTAAACTTTTAAAAGACCCGTTGAAAAACAGAAATCAATGATATACATGCAATGGACGACAATTACAAAACTATTGTCAAAATGAAATATTTAAAAAATAAGATAAAATTGAAGACATCATATGACATAAGCATGTTACAATAACTTGTTTCTTTCATTTAGCTTAGCTCCTGATATCAAATGATACAATAGTTTATTCACGAGCCCCAACAGATTACAGCCTAATCTGTCGAATTTTCAGAACTGAACTTTACCTATCCGTCGAATAACGATTTTGTACCGATCGGTCGAATCTTGGCAACATGAAGACACTGGGAGAATCTAAGTTAATTAATGAAGGGGTGTACGAGTTGTTACCAAGCATTATGATTGATCTCTTGTAATGAAGCAAGCTGCTTACATGAGAAGTTATGTAACTCTACAACAATTTATCAACATTATTAACATTTCGCATGTTATGTTCGTAGCATCCTAACTTCAAGTGAGCAAAATAAAATGAAAGAGAGTCCAAACACCCCGTTTGTATTATTTTGGGACGTTCCAATGTTATGTAAGCCAATCAACAACTAAAATCACCCTCTTCACCTTAACTTACATAAAGAACCAATCAATCTATAATGTTATAGCTCTTCATGTTTAGAGAGAACTTGTTAACCCTTAATAATAAGATTAGCTATCAGGGTTAAACAACAAGACGATTGTTTGACGACTATTCAACCTATATATGAAAATATAGTGTCCATTAATACTTTAAGGGAGAAGCCTCACATTTAGGGTGTAAAAGCTTCTTAAGAGCTGATCAATACGCTGTGTACACATAATGTGAATTTCGATATCTTGTCTTTGCTAAAATAGTGGTTAATTATAATTCATAGAAGTTATCGCATACGCTCTAAGAGTATATATGGGTTCCTTATCATAATGATCTCGTTTAAGGCATAACAACTCAAAGGTTGCGCAAGTTCACTTTAAGTACACTTTTATTTTTTTTAACCGAACGTTCAAGTTTACCAACGTAAATTATTTTATTTTCATACGCTCACGCTTCGTCAAAATAACATTATTTTTAGATCATTTACCAATAAGCGTGTTGAATTACTTTCATTCGTTTTTGCGTTAATCTAAGTAAAACTACACTTGTAGGTTTCGTTTTAACACATTTTTCACTATTCTCGAACTATGAATGTGAAGAAGCACGATTTTTGGAAAATTACTTTACCGATAAATAAAATTAGTACAAGTATATTATTTTGAGATGGTCAAACATATCATTGCTCAAATCTTTTATCAGTAGTCGTTAATGCAATTACCCATTTTCAAGGGAAAACGGCGAGCGGACATTCATATGTGATCACCTTTAACTCATTTGCATCAGGGTATTAGGCACATTATATTGACCGACCGTTGGAGGTTTGGTTAAAGGGACCATTCGAACGGGGTATTTTTTAAATTTCAGACTTAATTTCAAATATGTTTGTGATTTTAGCATTTTAGTTGTTCAAGATTTAACAATTTGACAAAGAATGATGTGTATCGCTCAAAAATAAAACCATCGTGAATTGAAACCAATAATCGAAGCTACGATCGTGGAATGCATTACTACGACAAAAGGCATGATAACTGATAACTTTTATTATGAATTATTTGTAAATATGCTCATCTTCTATCGATCAAGTACTTTGTTAATGAATTAGCATAATACAGCACATTTGTTTTCTCGCAATGCTAACATTTCAAGATGGCGGATGAAAGCGGATCGATTGGTGCCTTTAAGGGCCTCCTCTTATTGATTTTATTAACAAATTCAGACAACTCAAAGCAGAGTTGAACATTTCCTTGATCGATCTACAGCCCCGTCCATGATAAGCACTTACAAGACAGCAGATGTTTGGCCAACGGAGCATGTATGTCTAACAAGAACACGGAAACTTTAACAAATAATCGACCTTGTAGAGTTTGTGCTTCTTCTTGTGGGCACAATTTGTCATGACCGAACGTCTTTGTTATTGACATTATAAAGTAGTCTCATTAAACGTAGCCCAAAGCAACCAAGTATATCCTGTCAATGTCAACTGAACGGAACGCATGCGCATTACACTAACCCAACGTCACGCATGCTCAAATACAATTTCCTGTTTTTTTGAGCCTGGCAAGGCCTGACAACTAACATTATCAAGTCTTGTAAATGGTTGGATGTGTTTGGCTTTGTTTCTGTTCAATAATCATTGAATTCTATTGGTATTTTCATGATTCATGTCAACATGACAGTAAGTCTTCGTGGCCAATATGGATTTAGTCTTACAAGATCTTTAACACAGGGATAAAGTACAAAGTGGCTCTGCTTTGAAGGCGCTATTCAATTACCAATCAAACATAATTGGTCTTTCTTATTAAGTTAATGTAAGTTAATCAATAAGTTTTATCATTTATACAAAGGTTCTCCTAAAATATGCCCTTCAAATTCGTGCACAATAACTTGACTCATTAACTTTGCTAATTGGATCTAACTGATTTATTTTTATGTTTTTTCTAACATTTTGACTTAGCAAACTCAGAGATTGTATACGTCCCTTACAAGCTAACTAGAGGGAATATACCTTAATTTACCAGCCAGTTAGATATAGATAGCAGATATCAGTAATAAGTAGACGGATGAACGCATCAGCACTTTTATAACTACATGTATTGATTCCTTCGTGATGTGGCAACACTAATGTCATTGAGGACATCATTAATTTTCTGAATGCTGCTTTATGTTAAAATATAGTTAACTTTTTTATTTTGTCTAGGTTTGTATTGGCAGATGCTTCTTTTCAATAAAATCTATTTTTTATTGAGAGTCAGTGATAATACGTTATTTGTTTTCAAAGACACGTTATCTATTTTGTCTCAAGCAAGTCGTCCTCTATAATACAACTTGAAGTGTACTTAATATACTAATACTAAAAATGTAACGACAATTAGAAAACCTACATAACTCAATTGATTCCTTTCACTTTAATACTGGCTTCTATATTGAATACCGTAATTAAAAAAACTACTCCAGTGATTTTCTTATTGCTTTGATACGATCTTAAATTGCATAACTCATTGTATCAATAAAAAGATTCACGCATTCATATGAAAATGACAAATATACGATAAATACTTTAAAAAAAAAAGAAATCTAAAAACTGTCATATATGTTTAAGGGATGCAGATTCACACGTATACGTCTCATTTACATGGATAGTAGTTATGTATCATATCGAACAGTATCAACTCGTAACTGTAGTTCTGAACGCTTTCAATAAGTTTCCTAAATTAAGTTATGAGCATCGGCTGTTTATGTTTTATGAAACAGATAATAATAATAATAATAATAATAATAATAATAATAATAATAATAATAATAATAATAATAATAATAATAATAATAATAATAATAATAATAATAATAATAATAATAATAATAATAATAATAATAATAATAATAATAATAATTTATTACCCCAAGGGTAATTTATTTTGTACCATCACCAAGCCATTGATTACCATAAGTTTATTGATAACTGTCCATTATGGAATCTACCAATTTGTCCATTTGTTTTCTAGATATAAAGAGCATATTTAATCAACCCCGAGAAGACATAAAACATGAGTATAAGGAAAGACGTTCATTTAGTTTCACTGATGTGCTTTACGAAGATATCGTTTGGTGATACTTATATTCTTTTGATGTGCAGAGTGAACCTAAAAGACTCATTAAAGATGTATAATCACACCAGGGGGTTATGACTTTATATTTCCACAGCGCAATGTAGATCCTCTCTTGATTCTAAAGACATCAAAGTACAAAGCAGTTTTATAAAGGCGGTAAAATCGATCAACGGTATATGCACTAACATGCTCACCATGAAACTCTTTTACCGGAAGTTAAGATTAAAAGGTTTTGTTCTTACCGTTCTAGAATCGATTATATGCATTACACGTAACATAACAACAATAAGGTATGTAAGTTGACTAGAGTTCATTAGAAATTAACATATATCTTGGAAGTGTTTTCGAAATTGCTTCTGCTTGACTGATGTTCTGAAACCTGGCGTTTATTATGATACATTACAAATTAATGTCGTGTATGGTAGGATATGTACTTGTGAGTGTGTTTTTATTTATTAAAGTTTTACTGTTTCGGGCATTAAGTTCAGATAAGTAAACCGATGTTTAATAACCTTGTTATAGAGAAGTTCAATATCAATATTCGACTGTCATACATATGCATCCAACTTTGGTTAACGTAAAGGAATTACTTGTATGTCGTATCTGTAGCAGTAGAAGTAGTTGGAGTAAGTTAGTATATATATAGTAGTTATGATATAAGTGGTAGAGAAAGAAGTATTAATATATTCTAGAAGTTTTATTATTAGTTTCAACTTTATAAGAAGTGGTTGTTGATTTACTTGTTAACTTAGTAGTTGTAGTAATAGCAGTATTAATACGTAATAGTTGTAGTTGTATAGTTAGACGAAGTAGTTGTAGAAGCTGAGGAAGTAGTAGTTGTAGTGGTAGTAAGGGTAGTAGTAGAAGTAGAAGAAGAAGTAGTTGTTGTTGTACGTTTGGTAGAAGTAGTAGTGGTGGTAGTGGTGGTAGTGGTGGTTGACGTAGCATTTGTAGTAGTAGTAGTAGTAGTAGTAGCAGTAGTAGTAGTAGTAGTAGCAGTAGTAGTAGTAGTATTAATACGTAATAGTTGTAGTTGTAGATTTAGACGAAGTAGTTGTAGAAGCTGAAGAAGTAGTAGTTGTAGTGGTGGTAGAAAGAGTAGTAGTAGAAGTAGAAGTAGAAGAAGTTGTTGTACGTTTGGTAGAAGTAGTAGTGGTGGTTGGCGTAGCATTTGTAGTAGTGATACTAGTAGTAGTTGTTGTTGTAGTAGTAGTTGTAGTAGTAGTAGTATCAGTAGTACCAGTAGTTGTTGTAGTAGTGGTGGTAATAGTTTACTCACTATTATGACAATATATCAAGGTAAAAAAGAGGCAGTTTTATCATGGAACATTTAGAGACACACAGCAACAGAAGATTAAACCGTTTTCACTCAGAATGCATGATTTATCAGATCGCAATGGTCGCCTTCACGAGGGTTGGAGAATTTGTGAAAAATTCATGAATTCGCTTGATGTTCTGGTTAAAGCTAAAATCTTGAATTGTTCAACTATATGTGCATAAAATCAATAAAAGAATGAATGGAATTTGATATTGATTTTCGTGTTTAAAGAAATGACAATGTGTTAAACTGGTTGATCCATTTGTTGCACTTCCACGCATAAAAGTCGAATCCATTAATCAGCTCGTACGTAAGTGGAATATACACACATGGGGTTTAACGGTGCATTTGGTTTTGTGTGATTAGAGGGAATATGGGTAAAAGGTTTCCTCTCTCTGAAAGTCGATCTATATCTACACAGACAAGGAGTTGAAAGGACATGGTCTTTGTTTTACAGAAAACTCATAAAAAACAGGGTTGTTTGCCGTGAGAGAAGGAATGTATGATATGTGTTACACAGGTGATATTCACTGGAAATATCTTTGTTTAAACTAAAATAAGATGATTTTATGACTTATTTTTTTTATTTTTGATTTGAAATAAACAAAAAGGGGTCCTGAACAATAGTCATATTCAGTCTTAAAGTTGAGGCCACTAGACTTTCCAGTACGTTTAAGATGGTTCGTTTGATGTTGTTTTTAAGGGTCCTGATAACAGACTACTTGTATCCTATAGCAATGGCATAAATCTTCAATGTTTAAAGATAACTTATCGAACTTTAACGCAAAATGAAGTTCATTTATTTCTAATACATGAAAACTTGCAAGAGAAAAGAGAAAAACAGCTCTTAACCTTTCGACAAATTGAACGAATAAAACCTCTTATTTCTAAACAACTAACTTCTAAACAATGCCTTAATTATCACACAACGAAGTTTTCGAATTAAAAAAGTAGGTCACTTAAAGATTGTTTGGGAGATATTGTATACCTACATCTTTAGAACTCCCTTAATGCAAGGAGTAAAATACGAACCCAATGATTTCACTGTCATCGCTTTCAAAAGTACATGCCTTCTCGTTTGAGAATTTCTGTTAATGTAAGACAATTCTTTTGTTTTATGCTCAATTTAATATTCTACAATATAGAAGTTCTCCTTATCTTAAAGGGACAGTAGCACGTTTTTTGATAATTTTATATTTTAAATTTTTCACTGATAATTGTAAGTTAATGTTAAATGTATAATTTTGACAGTGTCAAAAATCTCATAACACAAACCAATCATCCATAGCCAGAGGACAAAGTAAGAAGATTCACATAAAATCCATTGGCGGCCATTTTTTTTGAACACCTTTAATTCATTTTGTGCAAGAAATGGGAATCGCATTACTAAACTTTACAGTATATATTTGAATTATTAGTGCTCCATTTAGTTTAAATGCATTGTCTTTCAATTGAAGCCATTAATTTTCATTTTCCTGACATCACCTTATATTCCCCCTAAAAACGTGCTACTGCCCCTTTAAACTGTGAAGGGTATCAAGAAGTTACATACAAAAGAAGTGTTTTCAATCACACGTTTTCTTATTTTGAAAATGGTGACATACTCCTTTGAGAATATCTGTTTTTTTGTAAGACAAGGATTTTAAAGACATAGTTTCATGCTCAATTTGAAATCTCCTAATCTTGAATTTTGAAGGATATTATTTTTATAAGAAGAAACATACGAAATAATTTGTACCGTTATATTGTCCATACAAAAACGACGCGACCCTATTCCTTCGACATTTTCTGTGTACATATGACAATGAAATTTTAAATTAAGTATGACAGACAGTTTTTGTATTGGTTGTCGTTAGCGACAACTAACAACATGACACTAACAATGTTGGTTATTTCCTGCGTCAATGAGTTATCTGATAAAAACGTAATATCGATTGTCATTGACGACATTTGTCCTCGTAAGTGTACTCTGCATGGAATTGGTTCTGCATGTGTAAAGACATGATGAAGTCCTCTGAAAGAACTGTGATATAAGCTGTCTTGGTATCTGTTATGCATTTGCACTTTTTAAAGGGGCAGTAGCACGTTTTTAGGGGGATCATATTAAGGTGATGTCAGGAAAATGAAAATAAATGGTCCAAATTGAAAGACAATGTATTTAAACTAAATTGAGCAGTAATAATTTAAATATATAAGCTAAAGTTTAGCCATGTGATTCATATTTCTTATACAAAATTAATTAAAGGTGTTCACTAAAAATGGCCACAAATGGATTTTATGTGAATCTTCTTACTTTGTCCTCTGACTTCTGTAATGAGATTGTTGACACTGTCAATATAATACATTAAGCAACAACTTACAATTATCAGTGAAATATTTAAAATATAAAATTATCAAAAAACGTGCTACTGCCCCTTTAATGGTTCTTGATTTAAAAGTAATAACCAAAACCTCTACTTGCCTCATTTGTCTATGATAATACATTCTATAAAGTATAAAATATATCATATTACCATTATTGTTTAATTCACAAATGTACAAATACGTTTCACAGCAAGTATTTATGACAATCACATCATGAATTGTTTCGATGTGGACCAGTGGTCCATTGACTGTCTACAATATGACCCTAGGTACAAGAAGGTTAGGACTTCTGGAAAGGACAGATCGATTTTTGATAGATTAGGTTACAGTATACAATGTACATTAATGTCAATAGCTTATTATTGTGTACTCAGGTTATTGATAAAACATGACTTGTTTGTTTTACGTAATTGATACATATTCCTAAAACATTCTTTTTCTTTATTGTACTTGAAGGGGTGTAGTTGACATTTTTAGGAGTACACAGAAGGGAATATACGTCATGAGTCTTGAGGAACCTGTAGAATTCCAAAATAATTCCAAATCCGCTTAAACAAAAGTCCTGATACGTAATTCATTGATGTTTGAAGTTTTGAGTCCTTGAGCATTTCAGAAGTAATGCATATTCCGGTTTATTAGAATTGACATAGTAATTGTTTGTAAATGTAAATACTTTGGATGCCACAACATATAGGAAACCAAGAAGAACATGATCTTTTGAATTCAATTAAATAAATGACATGTTCATATTTACATTCTTGTTTTCTGCAATAAATGATTAGAAGGAGCTTCACTTCTCCTTACGTTTTATATTATGTAAGCAAGGTGCTTTTTGGTTTTAATATTTCTATAAAAGTTGTTTCAATATGACCCTTTTCTCATGGTATATATAATAGCTTTACACTTGAGTAAAACAGTGTTGGAAAAAAATGTTAAACAAACTATACAAATACATCATCATGATCTAAAACTATAGTATCCAACTTTCGCACAATTTCACAAAATGCACACATTCAGGGCTTCTGGTAGCACGTTTTATGGGTTATATAAGGTGATGTCAGGAAAATGAAAATTAATGGTTCCAATTGAAAGACAATATATTTAAAATAAATGAAACATTAATAATTCAAATATATAACGTAAAGTTTAGCCATGCGATTGCTTTTTCTTACACAAAATGAATTTAAGGTGTTCACACAAAATGGCCGCCAATGGGTTTTGTGTGAATCTTCATACTTTGTCCTCTGACTATGGATGATTGGTTTGTGTAATGAGATTTTTGTGACTGTCACAATAATACATTCAGCATTAACTTACAATTATCAGTGAAAATTTTAAAATATAAAATTATCAAAAAACGTGCTACTGCCCCTTTAAAACATATCATAACATATACAGCAAGTGGGTCGAAATAGATTCATACAGGATATCGATGAAAAAACAGACTGACTAATACAGCGTTATTACTTTGGCCAAATTGACTCAAATTCTATAGTATACTAAGCAGCATTTAGCACTATCATTATTACAGCTTCAGTCCCTGAAACTAAGCATTTCGTGTCAATACAAATGGTTTGGCATATCCTGTATAGAAGCCAATCATTGTGATACTGTTATTTGATAGGAGAGTATATATTGAACAATTTCATTTGTTATAGCTTTCATATGTTGTTACATTGTATTTATGGCAAACGGGAGCACACTGTGCAACCTCGTCTATCTGTTTTCCCATTGTAAATCAGTTTGAATTTGTGAACTGATTTGCAAAGTTTTGCAATATTTTCAAGGACTGAGGTGAAATGAGGGTTTCAAGAAATACGAAACATATTATATACTGTTAGTTTTAATAACAAAGTTTAACTGTATAAACAAATGATAAAATGCTACAAATAGAACAACATATTTTGAAAAGAAAGTAATTTAGAAAATAAACGAGGACAAAAGTCTTAGTTTATATCTTAGTATGTATTGGGTAAACTAAATTGACACTTTAAGTAGTCAATGGTGGCAATGTAAACCATCTCGGATCTCGTCTTTTATAACGACAAATAACAACTAGAACGTTAATAACATAACTAAAGGAGTTCAAACACAAAAAGAAACTATAATTATCCTACCCAACCATGAACTGAGATCCATCGCTGAATAGGCATTTATAAAAAACCGGAACCAATTAAAGGGGCAGTAGCACGTTTTTAGGGGGAATATAAGGTGATGTCAGGAAAATGAAAATTAATGGTTCCAAGTGAAAGACAATGTCCTTAAACCAAATGAAGCAGTAATAATTCAGATACATAACGTAAAGTTTAGCCATGCGATTCCTTTTCTTACAAAAAATGAATTAAAGGTGTTCACACAAAAATGGCCGCTAATGGATTTTATGTGAATCTTTATAATTTGTCCTCTTACTATGGATGATTGGCTTGTGTAATGAGATTTTTGACACTGTCAAAATAATACATTTAGCATTCACTTACAATTATCAGTGAGAAATTCAAAATATAAAATTATCAAAAAACGTGCTACTGCCCCTTTAAGCCTATATGACTTAAACGCACTTTGTAACCCTTTGATCTATTATGACAATCAGGAAACTGGAAATGTTTTAATATATCATATGTATTATAGGATATATGTTAAAACGAAGATCAATAGATAAATTATGCATGATGATGAAACATTTCCCTCGATAAAACTAACGATCAGCACTCAGAATATCTATATTTAATTACGATTGAATATCTTTTAAAAATTACTATTGAATTTGTAATGGTACTGAAATTTCACCCAAAATAAGTATGGCTGTAGTGCCAAAACTAAGCAATAGAAAATGGGTTTCAGACATCAAAAATAACATTTGTGTTACCAACTTGACTTCCACACATCACATCATCTCTTATCTTACAAAATATGGAAGTAACTGGTCGTTGAAATGGCATCCCTTTTTTCAACAGTTATTGTCAATTATTGACGAAATGGCTGGAATCATAATTTTGTTTAATATTCTTTGGATTCTTTTGAGTTTAATCTGTTAATCTAACACTTCTCACTGATTTCTAGGGGTCATTACAGTTGACACTGACCATCTTTTGTTATTAAACCATTTTCCTTGAATTTTGTTTTTTGGAGATTTTGCGACTTTGAAGGTTATTAGAGGTCTAAATAGTGACTTTTGAGTAAAATGTGTATACTAATGTTTGACCTAAGGGCTCGAAAGAATTGAATTACCCACATCACAACTACCAATAACAACTTTCTTTTCTCGGAATAATGTAACTTGTTTTTGACATAAAACTACAATAATTTTATGAATGCAAATATCCTAAAAATGCGAAACGATATCAGAATGAAACGTTCTTCCCTTAACTGCTAAATTATGGTTCTATCATAACATACGATTATTTCTACAATCACTACACCTTCTTTCTTATCAGGTATATTTTGCAGCTGAAAAATCGTGAGGGTGCTTAACTTTTTTCCGTATGTATATTTTCAAAAGCTTCTACTATACACTCAGGGGCAAAGAAACGATACCATTTAAATTCATGATAGGTTAAGCAAAGAATGACAGCTGCGGTTGAAAACGGGTTAGTTCATGTCTTCAAGGGTTAACTGAACTTTTAACTGACGTTTTTAATATGACAACTATATCTGTTAACGCTTTTGAAAAACACGCCTTTCAAGCAACGCTGTTTCAAAATCTACTTAGCTAGACGTGATAGGATGGTATTATTGTCCCTTTTAGAACACATGAAACATTAATTTATATCAAGGTTTAAAAGTGTATATTGATAACATCTTTAATTTATTACATTTATTAATTTCATAATGTTTTTATTTCCATTCCAATTAGATTATGACAAGAAATAACATTGAAAAAAATGCTTTGGGGCCCTAAGTAAATTTGAACATACATACAAATATGAGTATCATACTTTGATGTTTGAGTACTTCTTTACAACTGATGTGCCTATTATAAGGGTTCGTATTGGCACTTCATTCACAACACGATTGAATTTTGTGCTCTTTTGAAAAGTTGGTATCGTTTCTTTGCCTCTAAGTGTATTTCCCGATCGATGCACATTTTACTCTTATGCATATACCCCCCCCCCCCCCCCCCCCCCCCAAAAAGGCAATTTGAGTGCAAAAAATAAGTTGGATGTATTTCTCATTGTACATAGTGTGATTATACAAATAAATCTGATTGGCATGTAGTATCAGCAGGTTCCGGTAGAATATTTTCTGTCTGCTTTTGTTTGGTGGAGACTTTTACCTCGCCTTTAGCGCAAAAAACGTCAAACTTTTAAAGAAGTCACTTGAATTTCTGAACATTTATCTGTTAGTCAGTTGAATTTAGTTTTAGAAAGGTCATAATCAATTTGTAATAAAATGAGACATTGAAACAGATTTGTAATAGCGAAGTAATTGCATTTCCAAAAAGGAAAAACAATACACGTAAAAAATATTATGAACTGCGATGAAACAACCAAAGCAAGACTCTCGTTAAAACTTTAAAATGTGATAATCTTACTAAAAGTTATCTATACTATTATAAAGCATACACATAATTAAACAAGATATCGAAAAGAGAGACCCTAAACGTCGGTTACGTTAACCCAACAGGAAATTAACAAATCGTAGTAGGGAAGGAAAAACGATTAGAATACATTTGATTTGATGTCTTAGATTATAATACTTTATAGGAATCAACAAAACAATTTGTTCAATTTAACTTGGTTTCGACTTTAGAGTACATCAACAATACATATACATCGATTAACGGAAGGTCGTTTTGAAGAGGGAACTTATAATATTGCTGTCACGCATTACAAAATTTAATTTTTATGATATTACTTTTCTTTTTGGATGTCTTTGATCGATATTTGTATTGGTTATCCGTTGCGTTTTAACGTACAATTACGGTACTTTTCTTCTTACGGGGACCATATTTACTATCAACCCGAACTTTTTTTGCCAAAGAAAGATTGAACAACATTCAAATTTATTGAAACTTACACTTCCAACTTTTGATTGACATTCAGAAGTGACAGACATTTAAATTCTAGTCTTATATAAAAACTTCTGAATTGTGAAATTCATTTCGTAAATCAATTCGGAATATAAGCTTACTCCATCAACTTGTTATCAATTCCAAAATACGTGATCATCCTTGTCCAACTTTTGATGGACATTCAGATGTGACAGACATTTAAAGATACTATTCTTATTAAAAACTTCTGTATTGTGAAATTCATTTCGGAAATCAATTCGGAATATAAGCTCACTCCATCGACTTATCAATTCCAAAATACGCGATCATCCTTGTCTAACAAAATAAAGTCCATAAAACTTACCTCCAACTCGTGTGACGATATTAACAAAGTAGATGAGTACAATCCAGAGACATTTAACTGACGACATGTTGAGCCCATGCACCAGACCTCCAGTCAACTGACACAGCCCCAGACGCTCAACACCCTGACAATGGTACCCAGAAACCTCCAGTATTCTTGGGCGACATGATTATTTCATGGACTCGGAGCACACATCACAAACAAAGAACAATAGGCCAGATCGAAGGGTTGCCAGTGTCGCGTAGTCTATGGATCGACTCCGTTGTCTTGGAAGCTCCACCGACTGTCTTTCACTAACTTATCGATTAGACCTGAATCTCTAATGGATATAGAATATACTAACAGGATCGATAAAATAATATCGATCACTGATCACTGTTTTCGCCGTGATGTTTACAAAGCGGAAACGAGCAATTGCATTGTCGATCCGGCTCACATAACACTCATATGTTTGCACTGCAGGATTCGATTTCCAACAAGGTGGCATTTCGGTTATCAAAGGGCATTGATAATGTGTGATGTTTGTCACAGAGGTGTTCAAGTTATAACCGAAATGATAAAAAATGAGAAATATAATAATTCATTTCTTACATAGAGCGCTAGAGTGCAACGTCAAAGGAAAAACATTGTTTTTGACAAAACGTCATTTTGACAAAGTGATCGTATAAAATATGGTCACCCGGTAGGTTTCCTCGGCATTGATAGTCTGTAAAGCTAAATTTGTATCATCATATGTTTGGAAGTAAACCTAAAAATCTAAAATGTTTGTACTTAGTATAAGGTCTTTAAATTTAATATCATTCTTTACATAGTTTTATTGCCAATATGATGAATCATAAACGGTACCATATTTTCACATGTGCACATGTACACTTGTTTCAATATACCGTCCGTTTTAGCGTATGTTCAAGGGTTTCGTAGGCATTGACATCATAAAAATGTTCGTTAATGCACATGTAGCGTAACATGGTAAGATGCAAGGAATTGTTCTGACCTTAGTATATATATGTACAGCAAAATATGTTATATATATATTAGCTTTCGCTAGGCTCATTCAAACCTGCACACTCGTTTCTCAGGTTATTTAGGAAACACGTGTGGTTAATGTGTGTTCACTCTGTACAATTGTAACGTATTACATTACGACGAGAGAATGCTTTATGTTCCTTTGCAGTAACTAACTAGAATATCGACCAAAGGTCATTTAAAAATTTAAAAAAAAAAGAGAGATATCAATGCAAAAGTTGTTTTATTTATCCTGTTCGTAAAATGTTCAGTCTCATTTTCCAGTTTGTACATTATCCACTCTTATGATTAAAAGTCTATTCATTTATACATGGTTCTGAGCCTTGCTACTCTATGTAGTGTCAACATAGTCATGAACCGGGGGCGTAGCTCAGTGGTAGAGTGTCCGCTCGTCACCCGGAAGACCGAGGATCGATTCCCGGTCGCGTCTTACCAAAAGACGTTAAAAGTTGGGAATTGTTGCTGTCTTGCTTGACACTCAGCATTGTAAAGGCAGAACAACGATTTAACTGGCGCTGCACTGTGGCTGCCGGGTGCTTCGGCACAAGAAAAATTTCCAATATGTATGTACTAAGGACAATAAAGTGTTATTATTATTATTATTTTAACCGTGTATTACAATCTACTTCTAATGAATGAATATCGCCAAGAGCATCATCACAGTCAGTCCTTCTTAAATATAAATGTTTTTTCCTAGATACCCATGAACACACCTTGGTTTATTTATACCGTTTTTCTTTCGGAAACTTGGATTACTAGTGTTGTATCATTGGTATCAAAGGTATATGACTTTCCCTCAATGGTCTATATGAATGTGCAATAGTGCATTTAATGTACTAAGTAATACGGTGTGGGACTAGTACTCGACACTGACCACTCAAGGGATTTGTGTGCAAACTATAATAGTTTTAACCCAGAACAGCGTCAACTTATGTGCTTATTAGGGCAGAAAGCGAATATCAACATGACACATGAGTTTTGTTTTAATGTTCGCATAGTTTGAACGTCTAATGATATTTACGTGAATATATTTTCTTAAATTTAAAGCAACTTGGATGACAAAATGAAATGATAAAAACCATTGCCTACAAAAACAAGATTTGTACATTACATTAAAACAAATATTAATTTCGGTGAATTGTCTTATATTAGAAACCTTCAATGATATATGTGTATTATTATTGCTAAAAGCAGAAACGATTTTAATGTGAAAACTACGATGAATTGTTGCAAATTCAACATATGACATTTCTCTTCTTTTAGGCACTCCGTGGAGTAATACCATGGAATAGTACGTTTTAATTGATTTTGTGTTGGAGAGTTATGATCTAATTAACAATGTTATTTATCTTTACACTAAATATTGATACTAGATGTTATGAGGATACAAAAATTACCCAAGGACATAAAGAATGGCGATAGATTTGAAAAGCTTTTATTGGAAATCAATCATTGTTGTACAAGGCAGCGTTGAATCTATTAATTTGTACACCACAATACAAGTTTGTAAAAAAAAACCAAAAAAGTTTAAAACTTTGGATGAATATTAAATGAGATCATTGTTATTGCGTCAGGGTTTTATAAATGAAGTACATCAGTTTCACAGTTGGAAATGGTTGATATCATTGAATTACATTTACGAAGGGCTGACTGTGATGATGCCCTTGGCGATATTCATTCAATAGAAGTAGAATGTAGTACACGGATAAAATGCATGACTGTGTTGACACTACATAGAGTAGCAAGGCTCACAACCATGCTGTTAGCGGCGGATATCGTGTTTAAACATGTTTGAACTGTTCCAAACCAAAATAAATTTCCTATTTTTGTGCCTTAAGACAGGGAAAAAATTGCAATCTAAATGAGAATATAAAATTAATTTGTTAAATTTGTTAAATAAGCACTTTGAAACCTTGGGTCAGAATCTGACTTGATTTTTTTCTGAAAGGCGTTGTAATGTTTTTATACAGATATCATATTGCAATCTTCAGACGAACGAATTATGAATGATAAAGACAATAATAGATTTAATAATGAAATGTACGTATTCAATGCTCGACTTTGAAATGAAATGCACGTCTGTAATGTTTGACTTTGTAATGAAATGCACGTCTGTAATGCTTGACTTTGTAATGAAAAGCACGTCTGTAATGCTTGACTTTGTAATGAAATGGACGTCTGTAATGCTTGACTTTGAAATGTAATGCACGTCTGTAATGCTTGACTTTGTAATGAAATGTACGTCTGTAATGCTTGACTTTGTAATGAAATTGACGTTTTTGTAATGCTTGACTTCGTAATTAAATGCACGTCTGTAATGCTTGACTTTGAAATGTAATGCACGTCTGTAATGCTTGACTTTGTAATGAAATGTACGTCTGTAATGCTTGACTTTGTAATGAAATTGACGTTTTTGTAATGCTTGACTTCGTAATGAAATGCACGTCTGTAATGCTTGACTTTGTAATGAAATGTACGTCTGTAATGCTTGACTTTGTAATGAAATTGACGTTTTTGTAATGCTTGACTTTGTAATGAAATGCACGTCTGTAATGCTTGACTTTGTAATGAAATGCACGTCTGTGATGCTTTACTTTGTAATCAAAAGCACGTCTGTAATGCTTGACTTTGTAATGAAATGGACGTCTGTAATGCTTGACTTTGAAATGTAATGCACGTCTGTAATGCTTGACTTTGTAATGAAATGGACGTTTATGTAATGCTTGACTTTGTAATGAAATGCACGTCTGTAATGCTTGACTGTGAAATGTAATGGACGTCTGTAATGCTCGACTTTGTAATGAAATGGACGTTTATGTAATACTTGACTTTGTAATGAAATGCACGTCTGTAATGCTTGACTTTGTAATGAAATGCACGTCTGTAATGCTTGACTTTGTAATGAAATTGACGTTTTTGTAATGCTTGACTTCGTAATGAAATGCACGTCTGTAATGCTTGACTTTGAAATGTAATGCACGTCTGTAATGCTTGACTTTGTTATGAAATGGACGTTTATATAATGCTTGACTTTGTAATGAAATGGACGTCTGTAATGCTTGACTTTGTAATGAAATGCACGTCTGTAATGCTTGACTTTGAAATGTAATGCACGTCTGTAATGCTTGACTTTGAAATGTAATGGACGTCTGTAATGCTTGACTTTGTAATGAAATGCACGTCTGTAAAGCTTGACTCCGAATGAAATGCACGTTTATGTAATGCTTGACTTTGTAATGTACTGCACGTTTGTAATGCTTGACTTTGAAATGTAATGCACGTCTGTAATGCTTGACTTTGTAATGAAATGCACGTTTCTTTCACAAAATCAATTGAAGATGTTAATACAAGCAATGAACTTTATGTAAGTGTTTATAATTTGTTCTCTGACTATTGATGGTTTGTTTGTGTAAAGAGTTTTTGACACTTTCAAAATGATACATTTAGCAATAACGTGCAATCATCAGTAAAACATTAAAAATACAAATTGAAATAACGTCCCCTTAACACTCAATCCTCGCGAATGGATGTTACAGCTAATTTGCTGATGATCTCTGTGCAAGAACGCAGCGCAGTTTTCGATCTGTATGACAATGTTGTCGATATAGACTGATGCGTGAAAAAACTGATTTCATGAAAAAAATGTTTTCAATTAAACCTTCATGAGAAAATGTGCTGAAAGGCATGGACACATCTAGAAATAGAAACAACTGTCTTTTTGATTTCGCTATCTGGATTTAACAATAAACTATGTTACATACAGTTGTCCCATTAAATTAAATCAATTTGAATAAAACTATGAATAACCAGTATTGACTGTAATTTTGTAACGGTTATTTTCACAGTAAGTTAGAAAAATACCATATCAGTTTATTATATCGACATAATTCATATCAAATGTTTGAACTACTCTTTAAATAATACAGTTTTTAAATTGTAAACATTGAGGCGACAGGACCATGACACAAAGAGTTATTTGCATGTATGTGTGTTGGGGTGTTTGATCTATCCAGTTCGTAGTTTAGAAGCATATTTGCAGTTACTGAAACCAACAAAGCGTTTCTACCTGCCAAATATCTAATATTTGAATATCGAATGGACCTATAAATAAATTAAACGCATATTTAAATTTATTTATGTAGCGTAGCGTTATTAATCAAATTATGTACACTGAAACGAGTTCCAATTTGAGAATATGTCTTGAGTATGTAAACAACAGTGTAGTTTCTAGTCTTTAAGTACGCTTACGAAGAACTGTAACATTTTCTTAACAATAAAAACGTTGTTGAAGGCCATGTTTCTGGCATCAGTTACTTAGCCAATCTACAGTTTTCAGTTATAACATTAAATTTTCATGCCACAAATATATTAAACCGTAGGATATAGTCATCGCAATGTCCATCTGTCCGTCCGTGATCATTTCACCAACATAATTAGACCTAGCTCATTGAAAGTTGTTACATGTAGATGTACATGTATCAGTTATCATTTAGATGTGACTATTGATTGTGTTTTCATCCTTTTTACTTTTTATTGAAACTAAACAGTAAGTATTATGTAAATGTTATGTAGTGTATATGTAAATGAAAGATGATAGAGTATCCACACATGTACAATGAGTAATGACCAGACTAAACAAAAATGTCCTGTTTTGTCACAACACTGCTTTTCCCACTCGTTTCACTGTTGAATGTCTTCAATTTTCATTGTTGTTGTTTTTGAACGAGTGTGGGCTCTTCTGAATCAAGTTGTCAAACATAACTCAACACAAAATGTTACCACATGTAAAAATGTTATCACAGGTAAGATGTTTTAACTTGGTTGTGTAATAATCATGTACTTTTAACAATTAACATCTTACCTGGAATAACCTTTCCACAAAATACCCTCATAGAATTGTCCTTCTTATCTAATTATATAACGAATGTTATAAATTGATTTGTTTAGTCACTTTTTTAAATACTGTTTTCTGTGTTATTGGTTAGAAGAAGAATTCGACAGTTCAAGGTGAAAAAATGTGTTGGTTTATTTCAGAATAGTTATGAGGATAAGTTCCAAAACGTTCGAGAAATGTTGATCTAGCCTCTGTTCCTCTGCTCTATTCGAGTTTTTGGGGGTAGAATGGGAGATGCCCGATTGTTGTGCAAACATCGACGCTGTCCTTAAATCATCATTTTGGCTACTGAATCATGGCAAAAGCATTGTGATATAAAGTAATGAACCACCCTTTTCATGCGAGAAGTATTGTCATATGCTTGATAAATTCAATTGATTGTGAAAATCTTTTCGGAAACCACGCATTTGGTCTACTTCGAACAGAGGTAAGATTAACAATAACTTGACCTACCTCTGTGGGGAAATAATGACAGTCAACATGTTAATAACAAATTCAAGCAGTGCAGAGCTTCAGTTAGGCGTGACACGAATACCATCTTCACCGGATTTAATATTGATCCAAACACCAAACAATATATCCTGGATTTGTTTCATTCAAGTTCCATCATGAAGTCGACGAATATAACAGAAAGAGAATTTCATATGTCTATTTCAAGCACAGTATGAAAAATAATCAATTGTTATATTTTCATTACGCCCTTGTGGTTATTGTAATAACACGCCGAGGATAGTCTCCACTTCTGACGTATTGTTTGAAATAAACTGCCGTCCAAAAGAAACTTGTGTAACCATTCTGACAAAAGAACGAAAAACGACAAAAGTTTGAATAAAAGTACTTGTTATTAATTCACCATTTCTTAAAAAAAACACCCAATCAAAATTAAAAGGGGGATAACCACCTTTTTACTTATTTATCTAGTGTGAGCAGGGGTCAACATTTTGTTAGTTCAGACATACGTTTAAATGATTTTACGCAATAATTTGGTTTAAGATATAAAATGTGTTATTTTGGTACCAGATGGCCAACAGGATGTCATTGTTCCAAAACTGCCATGTGTAACGAAAAACATCAAACGGCAAATGACAAGTCTTGAGAGCTTCACAATCGCAATAAAATCTCTTTATTGCGTGCCAATCTGGATGTTTTTACCCTTAATGAAACTTGCCATTTGTCAATGTTTTGTGACCAATTGATGTCAATTGGACAGTTCAAGAGCTCTGATTTCTCTTGTCCATGATCTCCTAGAGCACGAAAGCATAACAATATGCCGACCTTAAATGTGCACTATCCATGATGTCACTTTAAGGCAATGTTTGCGGTGGTCTAATGTGATAGATATCAGCACTAATGTAGTGAAAAACAACTTTTTGTGTTTCTTGGTTGTCAAATATCCTCATAACCTTTCTTCATTGCTGCATAATGTTAGAAATAGAAGGAACAATGTCGATTCTTGCAAAATGGGTCGTTGTAGCTTTTTTTTAAAATTATATCAGGGGATTCACGATATTTTTGCTACGCCGTAAGTCGCGTTTTGGTGAAGTTTTTTTAACCAAGGGATAGACCAAGAGCCCTTAAAGACAGTTATAAATCTTTTGCGTCACGTGTTCCAGCACCAACACCAAGGTAACGTGATTTTGCAACGTGCAATTTATGTTTGTTGGGGTAAAAATTTTATCAGGAAAACTAAAAACTCATAGAGGCGACATTGTTTCATATAACTTGTAAATATCATAGGAAATAATACTTTATTTTGTCCTTGTTAAATCGATGTCCAAGTATTGAATAGAATGAGATGAGTTTATAAGTGGCGCTCAATGTCGTTGATAAATGAGATTGCACTGCAATCATTATCACTTTTCATGTTTCATTTGCCACTTGTTATTCTAGTGAATGCTTTCAAAATGACAATCTAATGTACTCTAAGATAATCAAAATATCCCAAATATATGTAATGTAACTAGCAAAAATCAAAACACTTGCATAGTGCATAATTCCAATCATCTTTCCTAAAACATTTTAGTTTCAATCATTATTGTTATGGACGCTTAAATGATTAATTAATATGTAAAGATCTTAAATGCCATGAATTAAACTGATCAATATAAAATTAGATGAGGGCCTGTCCTCCATTGAAGTCATAGTATCAGTGTCGAGAGCAAGGCACAACATCCTTCGACATTCTTAAATATTCCAAATCAATATATTTCAAACCCATAAAATCAATCTATTGTCGTACTGCTTGCCTTACTACATCATTGGTCCCAAGGTGATCCAACCAAAGAGCTGAGGACAAATGCAGTCGACGATTGACAGCAGAGGACATGCAGTAGACATGTACTGTCAATGCATTGGCGGGTTTTATTCTAACCTTAGTAGACAACTTAATGAGGGTAACATGACTGGACATCTAGGTATCTAGTCCACGGCGGAAATTAAACCTTAAAAACCAACGTTCCAAACTCGTTTCACATTGCTCAATATCATATTTCATTATCAATTGTCCCAAGCGCAAATTATGATATAATTTTAATGAGATTGTCCCAAGCGTAAATCTACTTCAGTACGACTTTTGTGAGACTGTGGCTTTAACTTGAATAGGAAAAACTCACAATCAATCAGTTGCCTTCAGAAATCGAAGAACATTG